>WJFB01001427.1:0-31611 GCA_009870185.1 Pygmarrhopalites habei | reverse complement strand
ATTCATTTTTTTGTATAGCTCTGTATATATATATATATATTCTTTATATAAGTTACATTTCTGAGGTACTGTCTTCATCACAAAGTAAGCGCCTCAAGTTTCACGACATTTTTCTTGAAAAAGATTTAACGCGATAATTGACCATAATGGTCAATGACCAATAACAACAAAATACTCTACATCATCATTATATTGACTCAGTTCTTAGTCACCACACTACGATGATTATCATTCATCTATCAACATACATTAAAACAGACTCAAAAATTCTTGTATATCATAATTTGTTTAATAAATAACATTTTATTAACATCTTTCGATTTGTACTGAAAAAATATTTTACATCTCTCTCTCTCGCAACACTTTAATACCTTGTCGTCATCTACAGGTTTAGTCATTATATGTTATACAGGTACAGTTAACAGACAGATTCATGTTCAACATCAGCATTATATTTGTGTAACCATAATTATTTATATGTAGCAACAACAACAAAAATCTAATAAATCTTCAAAAAAAATGTACATAACGTGCTTATATGCAAGTAGATTGTCTTATAGAAAGTTTGTTTTGAAACAAACTAAACAAATTGAATATCATGCAAACTATATTATAGTAAATATATTTTTCACAATCTCGCTATCATAAATTAACATGGGATATCTTATCCCTTTCATCATCTTTGTATAATTTACAAATTAAATCTAAAGAAAATACATATTCATCATCATTCTCATACACTCAATCACACACACACAACACGAACAACACAACAAGTTGTTGTCAACAACAGATTCACTTTGCAAATGTATGTAAAGAACAAATCTGGTCGTAATGACAGTCTTCCAATTTTGTACACAACTAGGCTCTTGATGGCATAACTACTCACTTTGAGTAAATATTTACAGTTCTTTTGGTTAATTAATAGCAAGTCAAGATAATTCAGTTATTTAATCAAACTGGACAAATAAATGCTCTCTTTCTCTCAAATATTTCCTTTCTTGAAAACAAAAAACTGGTGGCTTACTTCTTTTTTTCTTACAAAAAATAATTTTGAATCCAACCAACACCTCTACATGCTACTACTACACTTATCTAGATGAAATAACTAACCATGTCAAACTAATTTTCATAATGATACTGTTACGTGCACAATTGTATATTATATAATATAATATGTATATTCATATTGAAAGGTGAATACACCTTGGCTTTTTGCCATTACGAGTAAGTAGCGGTTCGATAACGAAAGGAGGATTATCCCTTGACCGGATTGGACTTTGTGCTACTTAAAACGAACCTTGATCGAAACAGGAAGGATTGATATAATTGATCAACTCGTTGTCGCTCATCTGAGAAAAAAGAGAACGGAGAAAAATTCATTATTTATACTCAGTGATACATAATAATAAATGTTGAATAAAAAATTGTGTTCAATTTACTAACCTGTGTGAGAGCATTTGCAATCGATCCCTGCAATTCACCATTAATGAAGACAACAGGTCCAGTGGTGACAGGGCCCTCTGCAGTCTGACACATCTGAGTGGTCTGTTGTTGCTGCTGTGAGGGTTCACTCTTCAAAATGGGGGAACAATTTGTCATATTCATTGTTAATGATGGGTTCCTTGCAAGACGTCTACCAGGAGAACTGATTGGAACAGGTGTTGTACAAACCGGAGACAACATAGGTAAAATCTGCGATTGTTGGAGCTGATGATGCTGTTGTTGTTGCTGCTGTTGACTCGTTCGTACAACCATGGAATTCATATCGATGGTGACACTTGGTGAGGTTTGTATCATTTGTGTTTGAACATGTGATGACATCAAAGGATCTTGAAAGGGAACATTGATTGTAGGAAAATTTCCCCCAGTGATTCTACTCGCTTCAGTTGGAAAGGACAATTCCATTGGAGTCACAATTGATGCAGACATATTTGGACTCAATGTAGTAAACGTTGGAGATGGTTTCATGTCCATTGAACTCACACTCGACATGAGAGTCTCAGGTTTGATATCTGTCATTGTAGAGTCCGTGGCTACTGCTTGACATTGTTGCTGGTGAGCACTCTGTTCTAATAGTGACTGTAATTCGTTCACTACTAGTCTTTCTTGCTGTGTCGTTGCAATCATGTTACTACTTTCAAAAGATAATGGGGCAAGTTGCTCCAATGTCGTCGTAGTTTGAGGGAGATGGTCCATTAGTGTTGGCTCTGCTTGATTTTGAGGAGAACATGATGCCATTGTAACACTCTGATTTGACAAAACTGTTGGACTACCTAGCACTGTAGGCGGACTCATGTGGCAAACTGGTGACATTCCTGAAATTAATGTTACACATTTAATTATTGAATGAGGCATTAGATACGCACAATTAGTACTACTAACTAAACCACACAGATTCAAAAAGCAAAAAACATTTCTCTCTTACCAGCTGTGGGAGACACCATAGATTGTTCTGTTGTAGGTGACATTACTGCAGGGGACTGTACTTCGACCGGCACCACTTGCTGGCACTCTATAATGATTTCAGTAAAAAAATAGATATATGAATTAATACCATCCAAAAGAAGTATATGAAACTTACGAGACAATGAATGACCCATGGAGCTTTGAATTAATGCCTGAGAAGGGCTGCTGTCAGGAAGAGAATTTACAAGTCCCAAGTGAGGAGCTATGGACACCAAAATTTCAATTAGATTTTCCATTTCAAAGACCTCAAAACCCTTGTTGATGACAATATTTAGTTGTCATCAATTTAAACTCATGAGGGTCGGCCTGACCCTAAACTAACCCTGTAAACGATTATGTAAGCATTATCTCCTGTTTCCCCCAGTGACACTAAACTGGAGAGACAGACAAGTCCTCCTTGAATAATTTTTTATACTATAATAGACATTTTGAAAAAAAGTTTTCAAAAAAAATTATTATTTCAGTTTAATATTGACTGAGTTTTTCTGTCAACCTCTGTTGACTGTATCAAAATGCTTGCATAACCAAGACCATAAAAATATTCATGAGTACGAAGCTAACACAATGGCCGAGCATTAGTCTGTAAAACAAGTTGATTCTTTTCGTAGTGGTAAATGTGTTTAATGTGTCGTATGGGGAGTGTGTTTAAGTCAAAAAGACAACCCAACAATTCCCTATCATCTAAACCAAATTGTCCTCTTCTATAAGTATTTTCATATCCCCCCTATCCCACCCACGGTTAGCTGTATCGTAAATTATTTAACTAATCAATCTTCGTCACTTTATTTTTAAAGTCACACAACTAAAAACTAGTAACAAGAAATTATTACATTTTCATAGACTTTGTAAAAAATATTACCGCGCCCAAGTTGTCCAATAATCCCAACCCCCTTATGTTTATGTAATGCGTGTATAACAAGAAAAAAAATTGCAATTAAAAAGTTTACTTTTTTTAAAAAAAAAATTCAAAAACAAAATCTTTTTTTCTCAAGAAAAAGAAGAAGAAAAAGTCTAATAAATTTAAATTCGTTCAAAGTGATGAGAAAAAATACTGTGCGTGTTTGCGTGGGTTGGTAACTTATTAAATAATTGTTTCCAAATGTGTTCAAGAATAATCATACTTTCAGATAAAACTTTAAAAATTTTACATATTATAAAAATTTTGAAATTTGAAATCCGAATTTTTTTACGCAATGACTATAACAAAACAAGTTTGAACTTTATCAGTGAACATAACGTTCATTGACAAAGTGGGAGGTGAAGAATACAATAAATTGATAGATCCCTTGAATTATTCAAGGCATTATATGTTTGAGAAAATTAACAAACTGGAAAAAGCACTAAGGAGTCACTGCATAAAAATTTCTGATTTACGTGTGTGTAGTGTGTGGGAATGTGTATAGTGTATGTTCTGCTATGTGTCGTAATGTGTAAAAAACGTATTGTTTTTGAAAGATGGAACCTGTGGCGCTTAGGGCCAAATGGGTCGCCAAAGGGCACAGAGCCTGAATGGCAGTCTGAGACGATGTGGAGCTGTACTACACCTCTTTGAGAGAAACTTTACTTTGATGCTAAGGGCAAAGAAAGGCAAATCAACAGTCAGTTCAGATACTGATCTGACACTACTCACCTTATAACACCAGTTATATTCCACACGTGTAATTCCCAGTTCAAAAATAATTCATTTCAAAAATTAATTAATTGAACAAAAAATAAAGAGTTACATCTTTCTGTAACAAGTGTGAATTTTAAAAAAAAATTGCATACAAAATAGAGGAAAAAATATACTTCACTTGGGATATTTTTCGGAGGAATATAATGGAGAGTCAAGGCCAGTGTTTCCATCGAGTAAATCGTTTTGCTGTTTGTTACAAGGAGTGTGTAATTGACAGTCAACACTACTCTTTCTATTTATACAATACAATGATTCTTCTATTAATTTTGAACAAAAAACAATATTGTTACATTTTATACATTTCAAAATAATTAAATCTATCATAAACATTGTAATGAAAAGATATAATTTTTTGTTGTATACATAAAGAAATTTCTTTTTGTTAGAATAAAACATACACAATTTTTGAAAAGGGGTAAAATACACTGGCCTTAGACTCATAAATTTTTGCATTTCAATCGCCCTTAAATGGCTAAAGCAATGAATTAAAAATTGAAAGTCACTCACTCCCCATTCATTCACCCACCCGCGACACACACGTGTTCTGTCAGTGTCCCTAACGGTCAGACACGTCCGGGTCTTAATTTCAAGGTGTGATAAAGAAATTGCCTATCATTTAACGGCTTATATGATATTGTAATATACAGCCGGTTAATCTCAAGTCAGTCAAAGGAGAGATAGAGAGTAAGAGAGAGAGAGAGATTGTATTTCTATTAAAAACAACGAACGACGACAGAAGAAGAAATCTTGTAAAAGACATGACACTGACAGATACACACGCGGCCATGCCTCATCATTCGTACCATAATTAAAAATTTGAAGGACTGGCCGTATCTAACCATTAATTTTCAAATATGTAAAATTTAACTAATTTTTCTTTCATTTCATTTCAAAACTTTAAAAAATTTCAGTAAAAAAATCAAAATTCATTGAATTTACTTTTGAAAATTTAGGTGCAGCTTTAGAAAAAGAGTAAAAAATTATTTTTTGAATGAGACTTTTTTTAAAACAAAGAACTTCTGAACTAATTCATGTCAAATTTTTCTTTTTTTAAAAAAACAAAAATATTGTATATACAAACTCTACGTAAAAGCAATTAGGAAAGGTGAGGACATGAGTACACAGTGGGAATAATCAGGTAATAATGATGTGCAGGAAGGGTGATGGATGGAGTTAACCCATGGCCACAAAGAGAAATGGAAGGACTAAATACTCGTATGAAAAGGGGAAGAATTTGGGCAAAGGATGAGCTTATACAACACGACAAGAAGAGTTGTGATAATTATACTCCATAACAAAATTAATAATAATAATACTTGAATATTAATAAATTGACAAGTATATGGTTTCAAGTAACATCCATGAGATCCCAACCAAAGATTGACTAAATGGCTGCGAATTGTCAATCACTAATTAATATTAATATTAGTCACAATAACGCAGCCAGTAACACTCGCTCTCACTACGCACATACAGAATCTTTTAGATGTCATAATAATATTCATATTGTTAGATGGTATCGTTTACATGTGTGAAACACCCATCCAAGTCGACATGTATTAATTTTAAAACATCATCATTTGTACATTTGGTTGGATGGACCTCATGGAGTACGGCCAGTCCTTTAGAGCCAAAACTAGAAAGCTATGAGAATAATCAATTCAATGTCGCCTCACCAGCGGAGTTATTTGGGAAATAAGTGAAGCGATGAGGCTCGCTCAATTTACCACCCGACCAAACTGACAGTTTACAGTCAACCGGTGTGTCGACACTCTCCTCCTTGTAAGCAGGAATCACACAGATCAGATGGGTCTATGATAGAAAAATCAATAAGTTAGATACCTAATACATTTGTGTCCTACTTGAGAGTTTAAATAAATTATAAAAACCCTTGTACTCACCTGCTGCAAATAGTCTTTGAGAGGAGTGCTCTTTGCCTCCCATATGACGTCTCCATGATTATTCTCTTCTTGAATGACAATTTTCGTGTCCTTGAGAAAGTTTTTTCCAATAATGAACAATTCTTTGCCCCCAGCGGAAGGACATTCTGCAAGTGATTGCTTACAAATTTCTGGCTGTCCAGGTGGTTGTGCTATAAATTGTTTAAACAACATGATGAAAATTGACAAGGTCAATCTACCAAATATGTGTACTAATAAATTAATAAAACTTACTGCACAGGATTGGCACTGATGACACCTGTAAAGTTTCTTCCACTCCCATAGAATTGATAATCGTCGTGCGGAAGATCATGCGACATTTCGTAGACTATATAAAAAAATAATACCATCAAAACATAAATGTTTATTTTTTTTAAAAAATCAAACTTCATTTAAAGACATTCGTATTCTGAAAATTGACACATTTGTGTCAGTTAAAGTTACTAACTTGACATACCTTTTTGCGACTCTGAGCGGCATGATGAAAAGGAAATCTTTGCTCAACATCAACGTTTCTTTCTTTAAGTATACCCACACAGTCGCAACTGCATATTTAGGAATATAAAAAAGTATATATCAATAAATAAGTCACAAATAATAATAGTTGCTATTCCGAATAACAAGCAATTGTGTGTGAAACAACTCTTACCTTATGACCATGTCCTTTGGTGGCTCAAACTCAATCTCGATTAAAACAGTTCCTTCAACTTTTTTCTCAATGCAAGGTGTCGAACTCTTTCCAGTAACTTTACAATTCAATAGAGGAAAAAAATTCATGTTTAGGACAAAATATTATATTTTAAAAATACAATGTTGGTTTGATACTAAATCACCATTCTCTTACCTTTGCATGCCTGGTAAAACATGTGGGGACTCACTTTCCCTTGATCCGTCCCAATAAAAATCTGTAAGGTGGCTGGTTTGTCATAACCACACAGCTTGACTGTAGGGAAACCATTAAGTTTTCGGTCTTTGATTGCTCCTCGGGATCCTTCCGTTTGATACCTAGCTCTGTGCTGTTCTTCGGGTTGTGCTAGAATTTGCAATTGAACTCGTCCATCCCGTGATACGGAGGACAGATTGGATGTGAGTGTGGGTATTGTTCCTGCTGATAGTCTCTTCCCCACACTACTTCGGACTGGTACTCCGTTTTGATTACGAAGTTTCAACCCGGTTGATTTTGCTGGTGGATTTGATGCAAAACAAAATCTGGGACGTTTAATTGGGACAGGTGATGGGATGGATGATGATGACCCACCATCACTGGAATTGGATGACATTGTTTCATTAGATCCTCTTGACGACGAGGTTGTAGTTGGTGAAGGCATCGTGCTATCTGGTGACCTGTACATAGTAAAAATTTGATAAGTTGTCACATTTCTTTTACAAGTCATCATCGCAGGGTTCAATAACTTTTAAACTTTTTCTTTAAACATTTAACCATGTACTTTTACAAAAGAAATCAGTGATTACAATCCCGAGAAAAATCGCATAACGAGAAATCTTCATGGGAAACCCCATATTACATTTACCCATCGCGTACTAAAGTGACTCAAAAACAAATTAAGGCTTGTGATCATTGATATGTTCAACACGTTCCACTAATGAGGGAAAAAGTCCCTAAAGAATATTTTTCCTTTTCTATTGATATCGTCAATCACTGACGTGTTTCAAATACTACTGGAACAATGAGATTTTTTATGACAGAAATTGAATAGAACAAATTAAGTTAGAAAACTTAAAGTTCTCTACCCTCATGTCACAGAAAATTATTATCACAAGTAATGTCTGTAAAAGTCGTTCTTATCCTTCACCAAATTAGGTAAAGTTTAAAACTCTCCTCTTATACTCAAATGAACGACGACAACCAGGTATACTGCAACATCCATTCCTCTAGATTATTTTTCTTTTCTTTTGCATACAACTTACACTGCTCCTTTTGTAGCTAGTAAATGTAGCGGAAGTCCGTTGTTGTTACTAATTTCCTCATGCACTTTCTTCATAGGTACATAAGCATTTTTCATCAACTGTGGATGCATTTCAGATCTGTTGCCTCCTTGCTCGCCATCCACTTTCTGCAAAATAAAATAAAATACTGTATTATATCACATTCAGTTAAAATAGTAAAACCAGGAATCCAAGCTAAAACCTTATGAAACATTACACTGTTAGTACTCTCTAGTTAAAAAGGTAGGGAAAGCATTAATTTTCATACAGAATTCGCAATTCTCTCGAGGCCCTGGCAATTTTTAGATACTTTTCTCATCAAATAACTTCATTCCCAGCTTACACAATGTCAATTAACTGTCCAAGGTATACAAGGAAAGCCGTACAAAATGTGCACTAAAGTTTGTCGAAAAGTTTATACTTGTTTAGTTTCCGTGCCTTTTAAACTAATTAACCTTGATTGACTCAAACTTTTTTATGATGTATACATTTTCATGCAACAGTAGTAGAAAAAGTTTTGTGATATTTGAAGGGAAATTGTTAATATTTGTTGCAAACAAAGCAGTATAATTTTGTTTGAAAAAACCTTTCAATTCTTACATCATTACTAATTAATTAACCATATTAAAAACTAAAATTTTGAACTACATCTAACTAAAAGAGAGAGGCATTGAGAAGCCTGGGGAATAGAAGAGGTTTGTAGGAGAAATCTGAAAGGAAGAAACACAGTTGTGATTCTCCATAACTACTAAAGTTTCAACAGGAACAGCCGTCACTGACTAATTTATTATGTAAACATCCAACTCATCGGCACGTTCAACACATCCTCTGTTCTTGAACATCATACGACTCAAATTGTATCACTGTGAAAGAAATACTGATATGTTAGATCAAGTGACTAAACGTTAGTGACAAATTTCCACTTTTATCTTTGACCACAGAAAACAACCATTACACATTATAGTCTACAATAACAATAGTAAACAATAAAAGATATGCTAACCTAATGGAATGTCATCCAGTGACAAATATTAATTTAATATTCTCCTTATTCAGTCTCAGACAGCTAGACCATAACACAATTCACACCAATCCTCCAGCTAACGGTGAGCCCTACTTTCCTCAGATTGGAAATATCAGATTTGGAAATAAGAAAAACAAATATTCTTGTCCACATTTTACGAATAGTCCAAAAGAAGGGTACAACTAAAACATTAATTTATATCTTGATGACGAAATGTGAGCCGTCGTCGTCACTTAAATGATCCGCATAAAATAATAACTTTTTATACATTTACCCCAATCAGCTAAAACATGTATAAAAATATCAATTGCAGAAGAAAAACTAAACACACAGTCGGTTTTAGAATATCGTAAATATAATAATAATAAAAATGTTTCGGTCAAAGGCCAAGTGAGAGAACACTATTCATTGAAGATTACAGATAGGAGATTTACACAACTTGCGGAATTGAGACTTTAATCTCTAGTCTTCTTATCCTCTTCCTCCAATAGACTGAAAAAATGTGAATGAAGATTTTGAGTTCCTTTCCCAGTCGTCAATCCCATATATTAATCAATTCAAACATTTTATCCTATCATCAGGTTCCTTCCTATACACTGTACACACACACTTACATATAATATAAATATTAAAGTTAAAAGACAGAGTAACTGCGTTCAACAACTACACTCTTCTTCGTAGCAGCAACCCTTATTGTTGGCCTTATTTTTTTGTTTCTGTCCATAATGTGTGTAGACTGTGTAGGATCACAGTATTTTTCATCACCCTCATTCATAATCATTAATTACAATAATTACTGACAATAGAGACATTTAAACACTGTCTTTTAAATACAAAATCAGCAACTCATTAGTACATCATTGATGGAATGCCGACCCAAGTCTCTTCCTCACTACTAAACTGTCCACAGCAATCCTATATACAGTGTCTCTTGGATGTCAGCCACAATCGATCGAATTTTACTTGTACACTAACCAAGACAAAGATGACAACAACAGGTACCTCAACGAGAGAGGCTCTCTAACATGAAAAGTGTCTTGACATGTTGACTTGAGAAAGAGAAAAACAAACAATTCCATTAGACACGTGAACATATCTTATACCTAAATCTGATTGTACGGATTGACCATCTCTGGCTGGACTCTTTGGACGATGTACCAAAAGAAGCAACATTCCTGTCACTGACAAATCAAGTCTAAACAGACTAATTCCCCTAAAAAACCTGTCCAACAACACTAGCTACACACGTGTTTGTACTCACACACTCACTCCTCAAGTCACATTTGGTCTACTTAATCAAATTAAAAATTATTTTGTTATCAAATTTACAAAGAACTCTATCCGTTTCCCAACATTGTTAACTTGACATTTTTTCTATCCTATACTCTCTCCAAAACACACACATATTTTCCTAATATTTTCCCAAGTATCCCTTCCTCCATTTTGTATTTTAAAAATTAAATTTGCAACCACAGTAGTTGGAAATGCTATCTACGATCATATCATCAACAAAGTAATGATTACTTCATCAATAACTTCTAAAAATTACCAAAGAGAAATACACCAACGAGAATCCTAACCATCTATTGTAGCGTATTCAATTATTTCAGTTTACATCTGCGGTTTTTTACAACACAGACTTCCGACAGACTCGTTACATAAAGAGTTGGTTTTTAAAAACAACCAGACAGCTGTAGTAATACTGAACAGATCACCCAACCAACTTATTTTTGTTTTCACAATACTGGAACCAAATTCAGCAAATGATTTATATTACAATTTAGTATGTAAGTACATGAAAGGAGAAGCATGTTACAATCAAAACTTGGGGAATAACTAACACGATGTGGACGCCTGCACAAATACAAGGATTGGATACTACTTTTTCAACTTGTAAGTTATTATTATTGTATTCTCAATTGCTTAGATTAATTCCTCCAACAACAACAACAACATCATCCAAACTTGACCAACTTACATGACGAATGACTCATTATATACTAGTGAGCATGTTGATAAAGCTACTACTATAATTTTTCAAGTTGAACATAACAACAACGAAAAAAAAACATATCCCTTAGACTGCTGTTCATCAAAACAAAGTAATGTATCATCTACTTTACGTCTCTTTGTGTATATAATACAACAACAAACAAATTGACCTGTAGACGGACAAATTACCAAACAGGCAAACAATCCGATGGATATTAAACAACAGAAAATTATTCTTTCACATTATGCAGAAGAGAGAGACAGATAGATTCAGAATATTTAGCTGAAGGGTACAAAATTATCCGTCATGTGATATTCTATTTACAGTGCAAATTTTACATGGATGCCTGGATGACGTGAAACCCTTCATTTTTTCCCATGACAATAAATGTGTAGGAGGACTCTCGCCTGTAGAATAGTAACTAATATATTTGAAAATTTTGAAGTACATGTTTCCTCTAACATGAAATTCCTCAGCGAGACCTACATACTGAACCTGACACAATATTTACCATGGAACAACGGAACGAGTTACTCAGGTACCATTACCCAAACTAATGAGTGATTGTAATAATTGTTTTTTAGCCCATTATATTTGTCATCATTCTGACTATTCATTTGTACAGGCAGTAACAGGAGGATAACCCTATTGTCTCTGGCTCTATTTGAATTTTTTAAATATTCTATTCTAATAGAACCCATTGAGATTAACGTCTGTCATAAATTGAACAATTACTCGCAAATATCTCAAACCATGACCTCGGCCACTGTACAACTACGCAAGTACAGCTCCGATAAACAACAACAACATTCTGAATAAATCATATTTAAAAATTGTACAAACATGCTCCATGAGCAAGGAACTGATATGACTTGGCTAGTCACTCTAGGCTACACACAAAACCTTGAAATATACACACACGATATACACACGACACAAACACACAGTAAATGATGTGTCTGCCTACGTAAAACTTATACAATACTCTGTATTAAATATAGGGGTATATAATATAAGTATCCGTGCCAGTTATGGTTGCCATAAGGGAAGTATTCGCTCAACATGTCGGATTCACCTTGACTCACCATGTTATTTAACTACTTTGATGTTGAGCCCATCAGGAACATTCAAAATAGACAAACAAATTATAGACATATAAAAAACACTATTCACTTACCAAGTAAGACGAACTGGTAAACTTGGGTACTATAGAGTTGAGTTTTTGTTGTTGACTCAGTTCTTCACTGTTTGTATGCCAGGCAAATTGAGAGTCTGACTGTGAATTCCAATCACACTCAAATCCCGAATCGTTCGAATTGTCATTCGTGTTCCTTTCGTAGTCTTGACAGGTGGACGTCGCTCGTTTCCCAAATCGTCCTTTACCTACAATTTTAAATTAGAAATATTAATTTTTTTGTACAAATATTGAAAATCTCAATATATTCACAAATAATACTCTCTGTTGACAAACCTTCACTAACTTTGTTCCTTAATACAAGAGATTTTTAAAGGAGGCTCTAAGACTAATAATGAATAACTATCTTAATTTTTTAAAGCGGGGAAATATTGTCCAGAATCTTTGCACCACCTAAACAATGTTCTGGGTCTGTTAAATAAATAGCCTACATTTTTTTCACGCATACAATCACAGGACATTTCAAGAATACAATCGAAAGTACCACGCACTTCATATATTTATACTCTTTTGTTTTCTTCACACTTCAAAACTATTTACATTCATTTTGAGTTTAGAGACTTCATGGCGTGGGCTTTAGAAGAATCGAAAACAATAATATATTGATTTACAATTTCATAAAAATAAATATTGACAACATTCACCAACACACACACACCTGCCTGACTGCCTCAAAACCACGTCATCAGACCGTTAAAACCCACTAAACTATGACGTAATTGTAGCAATCCCAACTCAGAATAAATACACCAAGAGTTTATCATTATGTAGTCAAAATAAACTCTACTTTACTTTACAAATCATATTATAATAAATTCATATCAAAAATACTATAAAAGCGGTGGCCATCAAAAGAAACCAGAGAATACATTACATTGTCAAAGAGTTCTTCTCCTCTGATCAATTCGATGCCTTTTGTACAAAATTACTGTGTAGTTATTTCACACCTGGATAAACAAAATCAATCTCATTCTTCTCTCCACAATCTCAAAACATTATTCCTTCCTTCCAGTCGTCATAATCACAAAGATGACGACGCTGGGACCTTCCTTACAACTTAAGTAAAGTTCTTTCCCTGTCATCACAAGGATCTGCCTGAAATAAACTTTTCCTGTAACCGTTCACATGATCACAGTCTTCCCTTACAAGAGTTGGACTCTTGATAATAAAAAAAAGTTCCATTAAAGTAGACTTGTTGACGTCTTTTTGAAATGTCCATATGTTTCATGCTCATAGTATGTTACCCCTGGTCTCCACTTCTTCTCTCAACCCGAAGTAACTTTAATGTAATAATTGACCACAAGCATTAATGAGGACTGACCCATTTGACATGTCAAAGAGTGTGTGGTAAACCTCCAAATGCTGAACATTTAGTGAGAGAGGAAGTTTGGCAGTTCCCTTTTCCCCAATAAATATAAGCAAAGAATATAATATTATGATCCTACAGTAGGATTCCCACTTCCAGATACTAAAATACAATCAAACATTTCATTGAGCTAAATCACCCTTTTTTATACGTAACACATTTCCGTAATTATAGACTGAGGACCAAGACGATGGTTATTCTCTACATAAACCCATTACTAGACTCATAGTTGTGCAAACACACACATGTACATTATACCAGAGAAGAGGAAGGAGATGAGAAATTTAATTAAAAACACTGTGCAGCACAAAATCGTTAATTGATTGACACGTGTCAAGAGAGAGGATACCACTGAATTACACTCTCCTGTACTGGTTCCATATTTCAACAAAATCATGCAGTAAAAACACCTATGATGAGAGGGAATTGTGGAAGCCCATATGTAATAGTCCTGTGACGAGAGAGGTGAGTACAAAGCAAATTCATTAAGTCGTTAGTCGTTCAAACAGAGATAAAATAGCATGCAATAGTAACTCCTGCTCCTACCTACAGAGAACAGAATCACCTGCCAATCTCCTAGCAATATATTACATATATTGTTAGGAGTTTAGGAGTATTTTTGTATATTATACAGAAAATAAGGCATTTCATCAAGAACTTCTGCTTCCTTGTAAATCCGTGATCATTACACTAGGGAGGGTTCCTCGTCCAGTCGTCTATAACCAGCACTCACCATACACATTATAATATGACTTCCCTTGTTGCCCAACAGTTGTTGCAGTATGCATTATTTTTTCTTTACGAAAGTGTACTTTTTGTCCAGTGACTTTCAAAATCACCAAAATATGATTGATTGACAAGTTCTACCATTACAAAAACTGTCACATTTCCCGGGAACATACACGAGTTATCAAAATTGTACTACACATTATTTTCCCCAAAAAATGAACAAAATCGATTCCGTTATACATAGATATAACAAGCAGTATTTCCATGTCTACCTAGCCATGTTGTCAACTCTAATTTTAAAAATCGTGACATTATATAAATGAACAGTCAATATAATTCCAGAAAATGGCACTGACTATTGCCTTAACTAAACAAAGGCGATGAATTGAAACTTGAAATTGTACTAAATTGACAATTCGTATTTTATCCACACTTGCCTTCACCGTTCAAAATCCATAATAAAATATGACAAACCTGAAGGTCTGCTCCCAGACATGGAACCTGAATGCATCCATGGAGGTCGGATTAGGCCTCCCCCTCCTGATCTCATCCCCAGATCACCTCGATGTGATCTCACACTTTTGTAATGAACAGTGTCAAATTGCATTTTTGATACTGAAGATTTTCGTAATTTCATTGTTCTTCAAAATTTGTTGAGACACAAACAAAAAATATTGACTGGTCTCACTCACTCTCGTTCAGTGTTTTCGATATTTTCAATGTGTGAGGTATTTTCTCTTTCCCACACAAACACAAACTGTTTTCTCTCCACAACAAGGAAAAAGTTAATTCACCGTTAATTTATGAACTTGTCATTTAATGTCTTGACAGCTATGACTCAAAGTAGAATAGTTGGGATAGAACAAAATGAAAGGATTAGAAGAAATTTGCATTTCCAATAAACCAAGTGGCGAGTGTACTGTACAACTATGCACACGAGTCAATCTCCCTCGTTCAAATGAACAGAATTGACGGTATAGATTCCACTACTGAGTTAACATGCTACTGCTGCGACGTTGAGACATTTGGCAAGTACACCAAGATGAAACTGTGGACGAGGACTATATACAGGGGGGATCATGAGCAGAGCGCTTTGTAAAATGTGTGTGCTCAAGACTTGTCTTTCTCTCTACGTCACCCCGGCCACCATGGACTACTATTACCTATGCTAGTACACACACAATTTATAGAAAATTAATGAAAAATATTGTTCAATACGAATTGAGTTAGGACTTGGAGGGAGAGAGAAGAAGGGACGAGGAGAGTCACTCATAAAATATATTAGTAGTAATTTATGGCAACACAATATGGTCATACAAGAGTTGTAATGAATTCTGCTTCGTCTCTCTCTCCATACGACACAAACACGTATCATCCAAGTCTCTCTTCTCCTCTTTTACTAGTACTACTACTGTGTACAGTTTTGTACAATACAGTCTGTAGTACAGTCAAGGTAATGACTGTGACATGAGTAAAGTCGATGATCAAGGTCTTTCTCACTCTTTTCCAACTGGAAACTACTTCAGTTCTCCTATCGTATATCGTTATTAATTTATATAATCCACCTACCGTATGGTCTCTATTACATACCCTGGGGATTCCAATTAAACTTTTTGAACTCTAATAAAATCTTGGACTCTTGTCTAGCCCTCTAATGTGACTCAACCTCTCGTGGCAAGTTTACTTTTGTACGCTGGAACATTCAATAATATTCAGTTAACCATGGAGGGACATATTATGACTAAATACGGTATTTATAGCATATATATGTTGTATAGAATATATAATCTGACAATTATTATAAGTTTAGATACCCTTACCACCACTAAATACGACGAATCATCATTCACTCAGTTAATGTCAATATCGCATTAGTTTCAAATTTTCACTTTACAAGTTATTTTTAATGTGTATTATATTCTTCATAAGAAAACATCCCTCCTTACTACCATCCTACCTAACTGAATTGTGTACCAAATGTTGCGAGTACTACACCCTTAAAAAAGAGAGAGAATTCATTTAAATTTTTAATCCATCAACCCCAATCACAGGACATCACCATTTCCACTTAACAATGACCAAACTCAACCCTGAACTAATCTTCGACGATGATCCTGTATTAATGTTCAATGTTCATCCTATTGTATTGACATTTGCGTTCCTCCAGCTCCAAGACCCTTTCAGCTTGTTTTTTACTATGGTAATCATATGGTAATGTCAAATTTAAATTCTAGAGTTTATTTAAATTTTCATTACACAATCCCCATCATCATCATTCTGAGGACCAGAACAGACACTGTGAAAATATTCACAAGTTCGTACATACATGATTTAATATTTCTCTCTGTGTGTCTCTCTCCCTTAATTCTATTTTGAAAGCAAATCATCACGTGAGTTTTTTTGAAAAAATTAGCACAGTCATTACCTCAAAATAATGACGACGATCATCTTCTACATGGCAAATAAAATCAAAAGACAAAGTTGATAATTATCTTGGGACGTCAGTTTAACTCACACCACGCATTTTATGCTGTAATTCACTCTGACCTACACCACATTTATCATTGAACAATATTCAAATTAATTCTCGAATATTACTGTGTAGCAAATAAATGAACAAAACGTCTACGCTGCCTCTACTAAATACATTGAAAAAAATATTTTATCATAACTTACCACTCCAATTTGCATTATTAGCATTTTAAAATATTATTATTTAATATTCAGTTTGAAAAAATAACATGTTTTCATCGTCAGTCTCAAACTCATTGTGTTTAACTTCTCTCTTACACACTGTGGTTGTGAGTGTGTCTAATATTCATGTTCACGAGTCAAAACAATTTTTTTTCTTTCTCGGAGCAGAGAAGTAAATAAAAATTGCATTGTGTATACAGAATTTAAGCAATATGAAATTGGAACGCTATATTTTTATGACAGTATATTAATGATCAACTGACACGGGCAACACGGAGATGAGGCCCCCTCTCTCTCTCTCTCTTTAGTTTTTCAGTTTTACTTGATTAAAAGTGTGGAATTAGTAGTGAACATATGAGAACTGAATATTGCCACTAGTGTACAATATATTCTTGAGAAAACAGAGGTTATGAGGTTACAAGATAACCAGAGTCAAGACAACATTAAGCTTCACGAAAAATTCTCATTAATACTCAAAGTCACAAAAGAAAAGATTCGATCTCTTCAAGATCCTTTGCTGCGCATTTAGCAGCTACAGGTGTTTTTCTTTTCAAGAAGGCTCATCAGTTGCGATGAGAAACGACATGGCGACAATTTCCGCATGCTAATAACTTTTAATATTTGAATAGACAGAATAATGTAGCTACTAAGGCTACATTATGAAGGAAGGGTTGAGAGAGGGAGAGATATGAAATCAGTGAGTCTGTCTATAATATCGGACAAGTGTGCCCTCTCAACAGTACACTGACTATCTCTCGATGAAATAAGTACTTCAGCCTTGAATCAAAGCACATTATGAGTAATACGAATCTATCAGTGTGTTATTTAACTTTTTTTCACACTCTTCATGTACCAACAGTACCAAGTTCAAAATTAAGTTTGACCGTGGATTTCCAACAGTTTTAAAGCCTTATAGATATTTTTAAAGTAAATAGCTTACCTAATTTCATTTGAATCAACAGAATAGCACTTCCAACCATTTCGTATCATATCATAGTTACACATTTACAATCACCACACAAATCATGCAGTATCATATTTGACCGAATCATTGTCCGAATTTTTCCCATACACACACCAAAAATCAAAAAAACAATAATTGTATGCGACATTCCTGACAATTCCATTTCTTGCTTACAATTCAAAATGCGCCTACTAAAAATTAATAGTAAACATGGTAAGAAAGTCAAACAAAACACACACACAGAAGGAGAGAAATCTTATGCTTAACAGCTGCTCCAGATCGACTGTAATGTCACCAAAAAAATTAAATCCATCAAATAATTCTGTCTCTCTCGCTCTCTATTCTTTATAAACCATAATATGATAATTAGACGAAAGGATGTTCGTAGGACCAATCACATCAGTCTACACCCCACACAGTACTTACATAGTGAGGAGAGGAAAGGGCAAAAGTTCGTTGGATAAACATTAATAATCAAGTATGTCGTTTCATGTGAAATGTTGAATAACATAGCTACTTATTAACCATGGATAATACTTGGCTGAATTGAATGACAATTAATATTAAATAAGGTGCTATTTTTTAGTACTAAAAATTTTTTATCCTGTTGTGTAATATTTTGAGAACAACAAAGCAGTAAAAAAATAAGAATGCTGCAAAATTTTGTGAAACTCAAAAAATTAATATTATGACTCGATAAATCCAATACAATTTTAAAATGTACATCATTCATTACTGGTTCTGTAATTTTGTTTCGAATTCAAAAGGCACTCGTACATTTCATGCGTAAAAATAAGAAATTATTATGATGAGACAATCCAGTACACGATGTACGTAAGTAAAGTAGTATGGACATGTTCAGTCTCGTACTGTACAAGTGCAACACACATTTATTAGCAGCTTGAGAAAGCTGACGCTGGACTTGATGGCCTCCTCCCCTTGTTATGTATTGTATGGAGGATTTAAATAACATCTTTTATTTCATTATTCCTTATGAATAAAAACAGTGGATGACTAAGATCAAGTCTAAGGAGGGAGAGAGGATGACTCTGGAAATTTGACATATTTTTCTTAAGATACAAACGAATGACAGTGTGTGTGTGTGTGTTGATAAGTAAAGTGAATCAAATGCTGACTCCTTACTGTACATGCCTTTACCAAAATATTTGTCGCCTATCACCCACCAGTAAATTCGCCCCTGTTATCAATATGCAAACAGTACTGAAATATAAAATATATAAAAGAATAATATATAGTTCAAGAAAATATCTGATGACGATGTAGAATGTAGAGACAGAGACTGACTTGAACCCAAGTCACAAAGAAACATTAGTCTATTCGAGTAATGGGTACAGAAAATAAAGGGTGTGATAACGCGAGGAAGAATTATTGAGTATTTAGAAATGAATATTGAAAGAATTGGATTAACATATCTGACTGTGATATAATGTACAAGGACTAATAGTGCGTGTGTATACTTGTTATCACTATTATTTTTGTTGATGTGTGTACAATGTGTGTGTGTGTGTGTGACTGTGAGAATGAGTCTTGTACTTTGGAAGAAAGCATTTGAGAAGTCACATTGCGGAAAAATTGAAGGGAAGTACAAGACAGTGGTATTAAAATAAAATTGGACTGTGAAGAAAAAATAATGTACTAGAAGTAATAATTGTCAACTTAAAAAGTACAAATGCTACAGAATAAATTCCATTATCTTGAAATGGAATGACTGTAACTTGGCTGAATGTAAACAAGAACATTTTGATTTTCAACTTGTTGGCTCGATCCCCCTCGATTTTTCTCTCTGTGTGTGCTTGACTATGAATACATATATGAATTTCATCTTGCTCTCTCTCTCTTTGTCGACACGTGGAGCAGTGAGTTACATGCCAACATTTGACTACATGAGTTGACTAGATGGGAAAACATCACAATCTAGAATCTTCACTTTGGCCTACATGAGGAACCTTCACACATACACACACAGAACTACTACTGTTCCTTCTAGGACACAAAACAACTACTACATATTATGATCCTCTCGGTTCTATAAACTCAATGATCATCATTAGCAAATAATGTTACACTCACTACTAACGACAACAGGAACGACCCACTATAATCGCGCACACACACATTCTACATAATGATATGATGACTTTATCAAACCTAAAAGCATAGGACACACAAGTACTAGTATCGAGATAGACAGTGTCACTAGAATCATCAGCTTTTAAAAACAATCAAAGAAAACAATAAGCTCATTTAATTTGTACATTTCTCAAATTTCTAACTGTGTCCCCCCACTTTCCTTTGTGTAACATTACTCTCTTTTAAATAGGGAAAAATATCCTCAAATGATACTACATTTTAGCCAAGACTTTCAGACATTGTCAAATAATCTACCAATTGCCACATGTTCCACCGTTCCACAAAGGAAATAGTACCATAACTTTGTAAACAGAAGAATTTACCTTTGCACAGCCACCCACAATATATTTTCAACTAAAAATAAATAATTGAAACTCAACTTGTATTTTTTTTTAAAAAAAAATAAAAAGATTTGTTTTTCAAATGATTTCGAAACATTAAAAGTTAATTACGTCTGGAAAATCATGTGTTTATTATACCATGCTCAAATGTTCACTCTTTTGTTACAAATTTATGGACCTGCTTACTCAAATACTACAACTACATAGTCATTTCAGATACTCTAATATTTTACCAATTTTTTACATGCCGTACTTTCATCACTGAATGTCAAAACAATAAGGAATGGTGAGGATAAATCACTTCTAATCGTTTTAAAATTCACCGAGCAAACAACAACAAAAGTTGTAATCAAGTATCATGATAATAAAAGTCTCTCTTGCAAAGGTAACCAAGTAAGAAAAATTGATTAGCCATGGCATAACATGAAGTGACTGTCATTCTGAAGTTGGATGACATTATTGGCTCTGTAATTAAGATTAAGATTGTGTTTAACTAGTACACTACTACTATGTACGCAAACGATATTATATATTAAAAGTTAGAAAGTTAAGAGAGAGAGGATTCAATGCGTCCATGGAACGAGAGTGATTTTACAAAACATGGTGGACTAAAGTCCAACCTCCTGGACTCCTCCACAGTCATGTACATATGTGTTGCACATGTACTTGATGATATAAAATGTTCATTGCTATACCTTTTAAATACTCAAGACATTCAATATATAAAGCACTGTTTGCAGTTCAAACTTTGAACTATGAAAAAGTACAGAAAAAAGATTAGGGAGAAAAACTATCACACAGAAGTGGTGTGTGTCAAGTCATGACAAAAAGTGGAAATTTACTACAATTTTCAGTATCGGCAATTGAACTATATATTATTATTAAAGCCAGGCCTCTCTGTCTCTCCCTTTCTGTACTACTCCTCCTCCATCTCATATTTTTAATTTTTTTATCTCAATAAAAATAAATATTTTAGAGTTTAATGCTCCGTGCCAATATTCAGCCAAACTGTCTTTGGAACATTAAAATGTAGAAAAAGTGTGGCTTTAAATCAACAAGTGTCATGTCTCCTAAACACACACACAAAAAGAGTCACCTAAATATGTACAATGTACACAGACTACAAATCTGAACCTCTAACAACACACGCACACACGACATGGAGAGAGAGAGAGAGAGTTAAAGAACCTACAACCTTTAGTTTAATAGTACCTCTACGATGATCATTTTCAATAGGGTAAGTTGAGAAAGTAAACTCAAACAAGGTACTCCATATTATGAACGCGTGTAAAAGAGTATGAACTGAAGGAATTCGTTCCATGACTGAAATCAACATGGAAAGAACAGAACATTATTGAATAATCTGCATCAATCAACACCTCCTCTCCTCTGAATTTCTAATGACAAAAAGATTGCTGACATTAGGAAAAAAACTGCTACCGAATGACATTACGCAATTCTGGAATATGGTATTTTAGCCTCTTGTGTGTGTTTGAATCCCATCGTGTATTCATTACCCTGGTTGGGCAATAATTTGTCCATTCCTACGTTCCATCTTCCAATGGTAGCTCACCATATTACGATACCAAGTTAAGTGTACAATAAGCCTACAAATAATAATTTCTGACCCAAATTTAACAACCACAATTTCTACTGTCGAGTTTGTACCTTACACCTGGGAACGAACACCTTTTGTTAAAAATAAGTCTTTACCACAGAAAAGGAATAGTCATCAGAGAGTGATAATAAATTTTGTTTCATATTAAGTAAGTAAAGTAAAGTAACCTTTAGTTGCTATTAGTGGAATTGATCTGACACTGCGTCCCTCCTCCTTGATGCTGTTCAAATTAAGTTGAGGGTCACGAATGACAGGTTTTCTCCGCATCGTCCAGTCAGATTGTTATCTACAAAATACAAAAGAACACATTGTTGTAAACAAAATGTTTCCTCATCAAGTTTGAGGAACAAAGAGTGTTTATAAAAGTAACCATATTTTTAAAAGTTATTACCTTGACAAGCTGGATGCACTTTGTCCGGCTTTCAATAATTTGATGATGACCAAAGATGATATTTAAAATCTTTTATATACTTTTGTATAATTCGGGAACCGGCAGTCTTGCTTATGCAATGATACTCTACTAATTTGTAGTCTACAAATTGCAAAAATAATTACAGCAACTTGCAAAAGTCGATTCAAAGTCAAACAACAGGAAAAAATTGAAGACGAAAACTAGTCCTGTTTTACACTCTTAAAAATTCTTCAAGGAACTCACTAAAACTTTACAAGGTCAGGTCGAGAACCCTTCAAAATGTAGGAGAGTGTCCGAAATATTGTCACTATTTAATTGAATCTTAATTAAGGATACAAACTCAAGAAAAATAATCTTTGTTGCTAAATGCGTAGTGCAAAGGTTTGCCTTAGAAATGACTGCCACTAGGCTGCAGGACCTCCCGCTCGAAATTTCGTGAAATACATAGAGAAGAATTCAACTTCTCCAGAAATGGTCAATATGATTAGACAAGTGGACTATGACTCTTTCTATCATTTCCGACAATCCATCAGTATGATGAGGACTGAATTCCCTTCTCAATCTCATGATTTTTGGACCCAAGTATTGGGAGGAGTCAAGTGGACTATGACTCTTTCTATCATTTCCGACAATCCATCAGTATGATGAGGACTGAATTCCCTTCTCAATCTCATGACTTTTGGACCCAAGTATTGGGAGGAGTACTTTTAACAATGACTGAAGAAAGACCCTCCAGGCCATCATCCATCCTCATCTTGAGTCCATCCTCCATGTCTCCAGACTTTGCACCATGGTAAGACTTTACATTAAAAAACTTTTTGAGTCATGCTCGTTTTTTCTCCAAGAATTTTTATTTATTCAATCAAAAGTATCATTTAAAATATGTATATTGACTCGATATGAATAATAGGATAATTGACTTCAGTCACAAGAATCACCTTCCTGGAGAAGAACAACATTTGCAACAATCCTGGAAATGAGAGTAGCCCTTTTCTCAGGACTCAAGTACTTGGCCCAAGCTTCATTCAGAAAACGACGAGCAATTTGTTGTCCATTCCATTGGAGACTCCAGTCATACTCTTCTTGAACAGTGACAGTAAAAATGAAATTCGCCCTCGTATCATAGGCCAAGTAGTCCACATTCTCACAAAAATTTTGTAACATTAATAATTTCTTTTCCCCTCGAATTTGATCAGGATTATGAATGACAATGGCCTTTCCCTCATCATTCAAATAATTTTTGAGTTCTGCTTGAATCTCCCCAGCAGTCCATAGTGAATTGATGTAGATTGAATCAATGTCCTTCACTTTTCCTCCTCTCTCCTCTGGTTGTTGTTCTTGTCCTCGTCGTCGTTTTGTTGTCCCAAATGCTTCATTGACTTTCAATCCCAATTTCCGAGCAAAACTACATGTTGTTAAAGAAAAGTATGCAATTATACTAAACAAAACAGCTACATAATGTACTTATGAAACTTTTTATTTAAAAGTCTTACCATCGTGGAAAGTCTGGAGACATGGAGGATGGACTCAAGATGAGGATGGATGATGGCCTGGAGGGTCTTTCTTCAGTCATTGTTAAGAGTGCTCCTCCCAATACTTGGGTCCAAAAATCATGAGATTGAGAAGGGAATTCAGTCCTCATCATACTGATGGATTGTCGGAAATGATAGAAAGAGTCATCATAGTCCACTTGTCTAATCATATTGACCATTTCTGGAGAAGTTGTATTCTTCTCAATGTATTTCAACTGATTCGTCGCATTCAAATTAATTTGTTTGATCCTGTCCATAGTATCTTCTTGTAATATGGCAATTTCACTCTTGAGTTCATTGGTTGTGGTCGTCAAAATATTGTTTTGTTTTTCCAATTCCATTCTATACTCGTTCAGTTGAAGTTCTAGGCTCAGAAATTGATTCATCTGTGTAGTATTCAAGTTTTCAAATTCAGTCTTGAGATTTGTCAGTGTGGTCAAATGTTTAGATTGTAGGTAAGCTCCAAATAAAAATGTCACAATGAAGGCCACTAGTAAAGATTTTGTGTAGAATTTTTGTCCTCTCAACCTTTTCCTGTAATCATGAAAACGACGGTAATACTTTTGTTCATCTTTGGTCTTGAAAGGTTTTCTTCCATTCTCATCTTGTTGTTGGTTGCTGGGTCCAGGATTGGGACTGGGTTGATTTAATGTCCATATTGGAGTCCTTTGGAAATTATTATGAGGAGAATGAAGCATTCTGCCTAAATGGAAATTAAATAAACACTGTCAATATATTGTAAATAACTTTAATAACTTACATATATTTGACACTCTAATTCACACACAAATATTGAAATGTTAAAGAGAAAATGATTTACCTGTCTTATTTCGTCGTCACAAAAATATGGTCACAATGAATTCACAAAAAATTAAATTTGGTTAGCCGGCACACTCACTCTGAGAAATAAGATCCTCCGTGTAAATTTTATACCTGACTCTGTTCTCTCTCCAAGACACTGATAATGAGTTACTATCGGTGGGCAATCTCCAGTTGGATATACTCTGGAAGAAAAATGTCCAAGATGTAGGTAAATGATACTATCCTCTATTAAATTTTTAGAGTGATGAAACTCCTATATAGACATGCATACATGTACAGACATCATTGAGGAATGTCCGAAGGGAAACGTATTTCTTTTCATATGGCATTATTCAAATCACATTATCTGATTTAGTTTTCCATTTTTTTTGGCCGTCGGAGACACATATGTACTGCATGTAGAATGTGCAAAGTATGGAGAAAGCATATTCTGATTATCTGATTTACGTAAAATTCCTCATGCAGTCACACAACACAAGGAATTTCCCTCGCTGAGTCTTTTTTTGTCCATGCCAAAGGAATGTTACATTAAATTCGATCATCTTTTTTGTAGGGTGACTGACGTAGGTTGAATTAATTTTTTAAATTCAATTCTTGGAAAAAATAGAGAAACAAATTGTAACGTCAGCTTTGTGTGTCTCGACAATCTGTGTTGCTACTATCATTGTTGTTGTTGTGTTCTTCCTCGTCTGACTGATCCATTACCGTTAACTGTGGTTGTCATCAAAATCCAATTTACGTCATCACTTATGAGGAAATGATAAGGGTATCAGAGGTCAATGTCTTGAATTTTGTGTGATTTTGTCCTTGCAATGCCACACGGAAACATAACAAACAACAGAACTTGAAGGGAGGAGAAGTACAATTTTTAATGTGATTTCCCAATTTTGAAATGTAAATAATTTCACATTATGAGGTTGTTCAACTTAACTTACTACGGCATGTTAGACTACCTTATTTACTTTATTTAACTGATTATAGCACATGTAGTAATGGTAGGAATAGACATCATCATGCAGCTACACAAATAATAGGTTATTATAGTTTCAAAATTTGTATGCATATTTTTAAATGCTTCTTGTCCAATGACACCGACATGTCACCGTCACGTCACCGTCACAATCCATTGTGTCCAGAGGTCAAAGTTTGACCGACATCGACATCCTTGATAGAGCGGCTTCACTCAATGACAGAAAGAAAGTGGAGAAAGTCCACTTGTCCTGAAATATATTTAACAAAATTATTAAAGTTGTTTAAAATGCAATTAAATTAAGGACATCGCATTTGTTATGAAGCTAGGAAACTGTCAATTTTAGTTTCGTTACATACATTGTAAGTTGGCAAATTTGTCATGTTTAAAACATAATGTTTTGAAGACTTTGAAGTTTTTATAAATGTTGACAATTATTTGTTTTTGTGTTCTAGGTATTATTTCTTAAATGTTTGGACTGGGAAAGAAGAAACCGGAACCACCTCAAAGACCTACAAGATCCAGAATTAGTGATGGGGAGAAGGAAAAAAATAAAGCCAATACAATAGCTCAGCTCAATTTATTTGGTGTCCCTGGTGTAGGTCATGATTCTGATATTGATGAGGATGACCTGGAAGGCGAACTGCTGGCCTTACTTGGAGAGAATAATTCTCCAACAAAAAAGCCTCCAGTTAAACCCCGACAAGGGATTAATGTTCAACAACAGACAACCGCCATAGATCCCTTTTCAATACCCGATGTTGATGTTGCCGTGGATTCTGATGATGACGACATTGATGATGCAGATTTAGAGGTGATTCTCATATAAGAAATATCTTATTCATTATATTATATTAGAGTACTTTTAGGGTAATAATCACTTTGTGTCTATTGTAGGCTGAGTTGGGTCAACTAACTCTAGAAGAAACTAGCCGTCCACAACCACCGTTACAACCAGAACCATCAAATATTAGTAGAGAATCCATGGTGAATATTTTACAAGACCGTTTGACCATGTATCAGAAAGCAAAAGCAAAGTCAGATGCAATTGGTGATACTACTAAATCGAGACGGTGAGATAAAATTTCGGTCAATCATTGCAAGAGAGTTCATTTTTAATAAACAATGTTTTTAACATGTCATGTTTTTTCTTCAATTAGATTTGTTCGTGGAATCAAAACCCTGGAAGACCTAGTCAAAAAAGCCAAATTGGATAAATTTATTGACGAATCTGAAATACCACCAATTGTTGCTTTAGGAGAAACAAAACCAAAGGAAGAAGAAGAAACAATCCGTATTTCACAACCCAGGGAAGAAATACAGACTTTTGAACCAATACCACAAATTCCAAGAGGAGTCTCAATTCCGAGACCTTTGATTGACCTGGATAACGAACCAACTCCTATTTCAACTGTTCCATCCCCAATCCAATCACCAATAATAATAATGGATCCTCTAGTAGAAGCTCGTTTAAAGGATTACAAAAAAATGGCTGTGATTTTGAAGAGATCGGGTGATCCACAGGGAGGACTTCAGTATTTAAAATTAGCAAAGGCAAGTCTCTTGAATGTGTAATCATTTACTCCTTCATTCCCTAGGACAATTAAACAATTAAATACTGCTTTTATTTAAATTAGGCTTTGGAAGCAGCAGTTAGAAGTGGAGCTCCAGTAGACTTGTCAGCCTTCCCCAACATTCCTGATCCTAGTCAGTCGTCCAGAAGTGAAGAATCCTCTAGTAATCATGAAAGACCAGTACCTAAATATGAAGAAACACAACTTGAACAATCTCCTGCTACTACTACTACTGAGAACGAGAGTATTTCAAATGAAATATTTAAAGGGCCAGAAGCTCCAAAAACGATAATGGAAGCCTTACAACAACGACTGGATAAATACAAATCTGAAGTTGAAAAGGCAACCTCTGACAATAATTCATCGAAAGTAAGACGAATGGGTCGTATAGTGAAACAATATGAAGACGCAATTGCAGCGTACAAGAAAGGAAAACCCATACAATATGATGAACTGCCAAGTCCTCCCGGATTTGCTCCGATTCCAGTACCCGGGTCTGCTGGAGGGACTGTCGCTGCAATGGGTGGAGGGATTGTTGAAGTAAACAATTCAGAAAAACCAGCTCCGGTACCTTCAACGCCCGTGCAACCTTCACAACAACCAATGACTAGTGGTACAAATTCAAGTACTATACCTTCTTCAAATACAAATACTTCTCCAACAAAACCACCACCCTCCAAAAAGAGTCCGGGTGGTAGCATCACTCGAGGTAGTAAGCCTGTAGTTAAATTAACTCTCCAGGAGAAACAACTTAATGAAATTTTAAAGCGACAGCAAATGTTCAGAGGTATGTACTTTTCTACTTTTCATAGTTTTACTTTCCATAATATGTCTAGAAATTGCTCTGTGGATTAAATTGTTTTTCTACTCCATCATTAGACGCTGCGCTTCACGCAAAGAAGTTGGGGGACATTAACCAAGCTAAGGAATTTCTGAGAACTGCAAAAGGGTTTGACAAATTAATTGAAGCAAGCAAGTCTGGTCTTCCGGTGGATATGAATTCGGTAACAAAACAAATTCTAAAATGTAAAGTAAGCAGTATTGAAAATGTACAAAATCATAATATATTTTTGTTTTCTTATCAAAAATTAGCTGCCGTCCGCTCCTGCATTAGTAGCAGCTTTAGAGGGTAAGTAAACGCTGTGCTATATTTATGAATTTACTTACTTTTTCAAAGAAGTTAATTATTAAAAAATTTTGTCATAAAAGCCGAAGACTTTGAACTCGTCAGTGGGGAAAGCGTTCAACCGGAATTCTTGGGTGGAACTGTGACTGAAATATTTTCGAAATTGGAACAGGATATGAAGAATCAACTGAGGGTATAAATTTACTAAACATTGTTATATTTAATGTATATACTAGGAACTAATAGTTTGTATTTGAACTTTTCTAGTTTTGTATGAAAACTCGGGAACATTACAAAAGTACTGGCGATATAGCCAGTGCTAATAGGTAACTACTCTTTTCACATAACTAAAAGACTTTTTTTCAAAAAAAGAATCTAGATATTGACCTGAAATTTAATTATTGATTTTTAGATTCGAAAAATTGGCCTTGGAATCCAAGAGAGATTTAGATACATTGAGACTGGCAGCCAAGCAGGGAGATTCTATACCCAAGTATAAAACCCTAGATGTGTACTTACCTGTAGTTTTGTTGGTTTCTATATCTCTGGTGTCTGATAAGTTTTTCGTTTTTTCAGATATCGTTACGAGACTCGTGTGTTTAACATTACAGAGTAAGTTCTCGAATTCTTTTAGAAGTACAAATTGTAATGATATGATTCGATAATTTTTTAAAAACTTTTTCCAGATGTAATACAGATTTGACAGAAGACGAGATGGAAGTAAATATTTTGCAAGGCAATAACTATAAAGTAGCTAATCCATCTGAGATTGACACATTTGTCAAAACTGAGCTGGCCTATCCGTCCGTAAGTACACCTTTTCTTTCTACCTTCGAATTTTAAGTTTAAAATTTTCATTCTGAGTACATTTTTTCCATTCTCATTTCAGCCCGAAGAAGCACAAGTGAATAAAACAGCTGTGATAAAGTCTACGAATAATCCACAATACAATACAATTTTCAAAATGACTATCACTCGAAGTTCTCGTACTTTTCAACGATACATTCATAGCAAAGGGATCAAGTTCGAAGTGTGGATAAAAGGAAGGTTTTTGAAAAGTAACACAATGCTTGGGTTGGCAACAGTCAAATTACAATGTCTGGAAACAAAGTGCACTGCCCAAGATACTTTTGAGGTAAACTCACACTAAAAATTAATCCTTCACAGTGAAGGCTTCACTACCCAATTGTGGTTTTCTGCCATTTTGATGAGTCATTAGTCATTAATCAATACTTTTGTTTAACTTATACAGGTCATGGATGGACGAAAATCTGTAGGCAAATTAGAGGTACTTAACAAAAATGCTTCATGACATCTAGCCGATACAGTTCCATTAAAATGAATATTAAGGCTTAATTGGTCACATTTTTGTTGTATAAATTTAGGTAAAAATTCGCCTACGAGATCCTGTGTTGATGAAGCAAATTACACAGAAGAAAGAAAATTGGCTTTTGATCGACCGACTTTAAAAGTCGACAAAAAAACTTGTGATTATTGTATTAATTTGTGACTGTGCTTGTCCTTTCATTCTTCTCGTTGTCTACTTATTTTCAGTATTTTCACCATTTCTGTATCAAAAGTCGCAATATTATTTTTATCTATCTAGTCACGTACAATCCAGTACACAAATGTCCATTATAGTGGTATGAATATCTATCTATGTTGTTAATGGATTACTTTTACGAAAATTTGTGCCATGATGAATTAGTGGAATAGATTTCACAAAATGTAATTCTCAATATATGGAGCAATTTCAGCTTATAACTTGTTATGAAAATGTAATGGTTGTATGCAAAAGAAATGTGATTAAAAAATGGTTGTATTATTTTTTAAATAGAGTGTACAGTAATTTGATTGCATTTATTCTTAAAAATTCTTTACAAAATATATGAATGATTATATATTCATTTAATGGTGTTTGCAATCTCTCAATAACAACAACTCTCACCTGTTCGTTCGTTCTCAGACTAACAATATATAATAACAATTTCACAGTCGTCCTTAATAGATTATTTCGCAATCACAACTTTATAGTATGTAGTCAGTCAATCTTAAATATTTTCATGAATCACTTATGAAGTCAACTTGTTGGAGGGACCAACCTCTACTTAATATATCAGCTTGTAATATGCAACAATAATAATAATAATTTTATAAGGATTCAGTACATCATATTGTATATATATTTTGTACTTATTTAGTAATATTTAAATGTTTTGTTTGACAGGAAACAAGAGAAACCCCATAAGATTGTCTAATAATAAGAAGAAGGCAGAAACAAAGAGGACAAAAAATCTATTTCTAGAAAACTACTATGAGAGTTTCTTGAGACTATGAGAATTTTAAAATGACAAAAAAATTAAAGTGACCCATGGTAAAATATCATGTTAAAAAATTATTACATAATTAGTATTTAGCTGTTTCACAGCAGCATTTCAGTGAAAATAATATAATAGTATTTTAAGAAAAATCAGTAATAAGGTTAAATAATCTTATTGTAGTACAAATAAATCATGTGGAAAAAAAGTAAAATAATTATACAATATTCAAATACTCCAGTTAAAAAATCCCATTGCTTGTCTCTCCATTTTTTGTTTTGATTCCCATTTCTTTACATGTTTTTCATTGTTTGTTTTTTTTCCTTTCTCCACTTTCTCTCTCTTAAATTACTAACATATGAGGCCACTGAATTGTTCAAGGAGTTTTGTAAATTACAAGAATATAATTTTTAGGCAAAAATTATACTTTAACAATTCAATCAACAACTTTAGGAATTCCATATTGACAGGTCAGGGCAAGCATGAAGATTATTTCATGCTGCCTGATATTATGCTATAAAAGAAAATTAATATTTTTTGCTTAAAAAAAACAACAATGATTAACATGCAAAAGTTTTGTGTGTGTATCAGTAAAACTTACAAGACTACATATCATATATATGTTTTTGGTTGGTATATGTATGTAAGGCACCTTATGCAAATTGAGAGGATCAACTTTTTTAAAAATCTAATTGCACAGATCGCTTAACAATAACATAAGGAAGAATAATGGCATAGAAAATTTTGAAAA
>WJFB01001426.1:0-31628 GCA_009870185.1 Pygmarrhopalites habei | reverse complement strand
CCCCCCCCCCCCCCCCCCCCCTCTCTCTCTCTTTTGTAAAAAGAAAAGATGCTCTTTCTCTCATGTACGTATACATATATGGTTGTTTGTATGTGTGTGTACAGTCCTTATTTTTATTATAAAACAAAAATAATGAGTCACTAGTTGGAATAATCTTTTTAAATGATTTAAATCTCTCTAAAAAAATCTATTTTGAAAAAAAATTGTGAGTTAGAATGCTTTTAATATGATGACATTTATTAGTTGTACTATTTTCTACACACACACACACAAACATCGAGAGGTCCCAATGTTCATGTCTTCATTTTATTAGGTATGGGCATTTGAGACATGATACATTTGCATGAAATTGTGTATACTAATAATTATACAAAAAATACTTATGTAAGGGATGTCGTGAGGGCTATTCACCAAAAAATAAATGGAATGTTAAATAAATAATGGGATCCAATATACATATTGAAATTGTGTTTGACTTGTCCTGGCATGGCAAGTTTTAGGGAGGAGGGAAGACTTGGATCGATAATTTAACTGGAGAGTAAAACTGTGACTTCCTTTTTTCTGGGAAGAAGAAGAAGAGAAAGGAGACATTTGAGTAAAAATTACAGAGTGAAATATTAATACTGGAGTGAGGACTTTTCCCATTCAATTCGAGCCTAGCCTACAGTTTAAATGATGCGTAATACAATTGGATTTTTGTTGGGCCTAGTAATCAGAGGAATTGTATGTGGAAAAAATGAATCAACTTTTCTGAGGAGGAGTCTCCAGACTCATCGTTACTCTATGTGTTTTTGTGTGTAGTCTTCCATGGTGGCACACACACACACACACTCTCTGTAATATTGCATGGTATGCCTAAAATAGAGACATAATTCAAGCTCAGACGTTGACAAATAATAGGTGCTGGTAGTACACAGGAGGAGGAGGAGGAGTGGGTGAGGAAAAGAGCCAGGCATGCAGTAGTAGTGTAGCTGTACTAGTAGTAGACTTGGGTTTGTACGATGTAATAAAGAAATGTAGGAAGAGGAGAGTGAGAGAGGGGGGAGGAGAGGGAGGGAACGGGAGGAGGGAGTATAATACAAGTTACATAAGTTGCTTTCAAGGTAGTTCCCGAGACCGACGAGGCATCGCGTAAATTACAGTGTTATTTCCACTTTTCCTTCAGTAATAAATTAGGATGTGAGACCATTTCACGTCTTTTCCTAATACTTACGCCTTGCCGCGATGGCTTCGGAGAGGCATACACATAATATTTCTCAGTCTATAGAACGCATTACAAATACACACACACACACACTCACTCTCTCTCTCCTTCCTACAGCAAGAGAGCTACTAGAGTAGAGTTAGAGAAACCACCCAGCGCCGTATATGAAAATAACAAAATTTCAAGTCTCTTTTCTCGTCTCCCTCCCTCCCTCCCTCCCTCCCCTCCAACTGGAAACTGGAAACTGCAAAACTCCAATTTCTGGTACTTACGAAACTATCGGACTTTTCCTCGCACACTTCTCCCCGCCTCAACAAGAGAGTTGAGGGCTGCTCGGAAATAGTACCAACTTTGTATTTTCTCTCTCTCTCTTTCTCTTTCGTGTGTCTATATATGGTCGTTTTTTCAATACTCTCTCTCTCCCTTTGCAACTATGCATATCCCAAGCCACCATACCACCACCACGGAAGTCAGAGAGACTTGGAAATGGAGGAGGAGGGAGGGTACATACATTATGTAACTGGATGATATGATGGTGATGGTGTATGTGAGTGAGTAGTTGTTGGGGTACATGGGAAATCGTAATCGTCTCACAAATTTCACCTCTCGCAATGGCTCTGGCAATAGCAGTAATAAGTATCAACTCTTGGAAACTTCTGTGGTCGACATCTCTCCCCGACACACGATTTATTCTCATAATAATCGTCTTTGATAGAATTACACTGTGTACACCCAAACCAGCGTCTGCCAACACACTCCCTCCTCCTCCACTCAATACTGTCCAAATACCCACATGTCTATCCTCCATTTATTGAACGGGAGAGGAGAAATGGAATGGATCTACTAAAAATATTTCTTTTTCTTTGTATGGACTGCAGATGGATTCATGTCTTTATTTTCTGGGAAGAAGGAAGAAAAAATTTCGAGAGAAGGAGAGGTCATTTTTAATTTTTGAAATATTCAAAAGAGATACATGTTTCATTCACTTCCCTTGGCCTTTCATTATTGAATCTTCATGATTTTTTCTTTTGGAAATAAAATTCAATACTAGATTTATTTAATGTGGGATGGAATGACAGTCCCAAAATTGTCCACAGGAATCTAAGACGTCGTTAAATATGGGAAGGGCAGACTAGAGGGGGACACTCAATGATTTGGAAAATGTGGTTAGTTTCAGTTTTGTGCCAAAGCCATCGCGCATCCCATCAAAAGGATGAAGGACACTCTGCCTATACATATCTCTAGAGAAACAGAGAAAGAGAGAGAAAGAAGGAGATGCCATTGGTTAAATGGTGGAATTTTCATCTGAGGATTTTTTGAATTTCCTATCAAAGGCATCTCTGGCTAAAATTTATGCTCATGGGTGAAAGACTTTAAGTAGGGGAAAGGATGGGGGAAAGAAGGAGAATGTATTACACTCTATGCACTCTCTTCAATGTTTCTCCTCTTCCTCCTCCTCCTCCCGAAAAAAAGTTGGGGAAAAGAGGAAAGGCCGTGAAAGGAAGAGGAAGGTTTTCGTTGACGGGCTTCTTTTATTTATTACTTTCATATCCTCCTTTCCCTCGACGCTTCCCTCCTCCTCCTCCTCCCCTCCATGTTCTCCGACGAGGGCTCTTTTCCCTCAAATTATAATAGAGCCATATGTTCCATCACTAACGACACTTTCATGCACCACCCGAAAAAACCTTCGATTCAACATTTTCCCTCTTTTCTCCATTCTTCCTCCTCCTGCCTAAAAAGATCCTCCAGCACTACCAAAAAAAAGTTGACTATCTCCTCCCTCCTCTTCCCCCATATGAGATCATGCACACAGTAGACTGCTTATTTTATATAAAAAACTAAACTAAAGTGGAACGTTGAATTCGACCAAGCTTGCATAAAATATCAAAATGTGAGGGAGAGAAAGGGAGAGGCAGAAAGATCAAAGGAACACGTTCTCCTCCGCTCAAAACGGTGGCTAAAAGTGAAACACACAAGACGCTGACATATTGTATTATACACACACAAAGAAATGGAAAGACAGTCTCTATTGCTTTGGAGGTACTCCTTGGTCTTTTCTCCACTATCCTTCCCTTTATCTTTCAACGAAGACTACATATATGGGTCTTTGTAGGCAGTGTATGGTCTTTGAGACTGCCTCTGGGAACAGAGAAAAACAGAAGAATAGAGGAGGGAGTAGGTGCAAGCTTAATATCCTTGGAAGGGTTTTTTGGAGCCAACTAAAGACTCAAAGTCTTTCCCCCATACATGAACATACTGAGAGAGAGAGAGAGAAAGAGGGAGAGTGTGTGTGTGCCAGAAATGTAAAGTGTGTACGTAACGAAGCAACTTTTTTCGCATATCAAAGTCGTTATTCTTGCATGAATAAAACTTTAAGCGTCCCTTAATTACAACTCGGTGCATTTCCTTCTCCTTCCTTTACTGATATTGCCTCTCTCCCTCTTAGACCACCCCGCTGTCCGTCCTTCTCTCTCTCTCTCTCATTTTTTCTCTCTTTTGTCTTTTCTCCCTCTCTCTCTACTTTCTCCCTCTCATGCATAAAGATGTGGGATCATGTACACACGGGCAAGAAAATGTTTGCTCAAAGTCATTTTACTCTCGTCAGTTTTACTCGGAATTCCCTCCATTTTCCTCATCCAACTCGTCCTTCCTTCTCTGTCTCAGGATGCTTATGGGTGTGTGTGTGTGCCGGGCTGTTCATTTCCAGAGACATGGACGACTATACACACTAGAGGCCATTATTGTAATGGACCTATCTAGCCAACATTTTCTTGTGAGGTTTCCTCTCTCCTCCCTCCTCCTCCCCGTACTCCTTTCCTCCATATACAATACATACAAAATACTATATTCTCTTTCTCTGGGCATAGAAAAAGAAGTTTGCTGCAGTAACAGCAAAGCTCAGGGACTATTTCATGCTCCGCTATGCTGCAGCCATTTCTATTTCCACAATCGTTTCCGGCCTAAATTACTTTCTTATCCTGCAAGTAATGATCCAGCAACTACACAGCTTCAGCTTTTCCCCTTTTCTCTCTTTTCCCTTTCTTTTGTTTTTCCTCTTCCTCCTTTCTTTTTTTAGTCCTTTTTTCCCTCTTCTGACAAAAAGTCCTATCAGCTTTAATCGTCTATTCTATCCATTCGAGAAGGATTTTCCTCATTCCTTAAAATCATGAGACTTCAAGTGTTTCTCCACACACACACACGTACGATCTCATAGTGCCATACGTACAAGGTTGGAGACGCTGCATCGTCCAGATAAAGGGGGGTTTTGGACGGGAAGATATATTGAGATTTTACCAATACGATTCTTTTTACAGTCTCTCCCGCCCATATTCCCGGGACAAATTGCCGCTCACGAGTACCCCCTCCAGGACCTCCAGGATTAAGGGAGGAAGAACACCCAGTCTTGTTCCTAATCTACTCCAAATCGAATATTCTCTCCTCGTCCGTTGAATAAACCTTCTCCTCCTCTCCTTCCCCCGTTACCCGTTACATACTTTAAAGTTAAGACTTTAGAGTCCACTCATAAAGACTTTGAGATGAGGACGATAGAAGCGGCTGAGGGAACTCAAGTGCCCGTTTGGAAATTTCAATTGGAATTTGAATTTTTCCCTGTTCAAAAAATTTTCCTTTTTCCAACTATGAGTATCTCATATTATTCCCTCGGACTATTCTTTATTGAAGTAAAAAAACTAATTTATAAATCATAGGAAGTGTGTGTGTGTGCTGGAGAATCATTTTTCGCACTCCCAGACTCAAGTTCAAAGTTACTGAAGGGAGGGAGAAGGGTGTATAGAAAAGTCTAGAATATTTTTTTGAAAAAGAGAAAATGTACTTTTTTATGATTTTCTTCTATAGTGGAGAAAGTGTGTGTGGGGATATATATAGTAAGTTGTATTATATAGGACGGAACTGCTCTTTGGTGGGTGGTGGGATGCAAAGAGCACTAGATTATGTACACTACGATCCTTTTGAAGTAGGCTAATTCCATTTTAGACGGTAATGTACGTTTATGGGAATGGATATGAGTATGGCGATGGGCACGTATGCAAAGTAGTAGTAGATAGAATGACGACAGGACGATAATTTTCCATGAGTGCTCCTCATGTTGAGTGTATAATATATATGTATAATATAAGGGAGAGGAGAGGAGAAGGAGACAGGGGAAAGTAGAATTTTCTCAGCCGTGGCTCACTTATTTGAAGCAAGTAAGTTGCCATGTTATGAGAAGAGGAGAGAGAGAGAAGAGTTGAGAGGATGGGAGAGACGATGGAAGAAAAAGGAAGATTAGTATGCCAAATGGAGCGAGCGATAATGAAGAAAATAAGAGGGAAGAATTCAGAATTAGGCGGGGAAAGTGTGTCGTTAGAAGAGCTATTCTCATCTCAAGAAAAGTACGAGAGAGTCATCCAAACTTGTTGTAGCTACATGGAGTTTAGGTACTCTCACTTCGGCGTAATGTTCCCTATATCGTGTCTGCGCTCCTCTCTTCCTTTCTCTCTCCTTATTACACTTCTCCTAAAATATATTTCGTCTTAACAACGGCAAACTACCCAGTTTTCAACAAAGCTAAGGAAGGACCAAGGAGAGAGAAGAAGAGGACGAAAAAAAATTAAACGCTACGATCCCATTCTCAACAAATGGATTCAGCTTCAATCTCTTTTTTTTGTTCTCCAAGTATTTTTTTGTTTCATTTCATTTCCTTTCGAGAAAAGGAATGGAAAAAATCCCCGAAACATTCTCACTCTTAATTTTTAAACGTGGGTATTCTCCACTCCTTCCATTATTTGTTTCAAAGTATTGCTTTTGAATTTTGAGCAGGTTCTTCCTATTCTAATTTCTATTTTTAATTACAATATTAAGAATACTTTTTAAAAAATTATGTATTATAATAATGATACTTGATTATTAACTTTCAAATTTTTATCCTATACTCATCACCATATTTTTTACATTCAAAAATTTTAAAAATTCAAAATTCTGAGCACACACACACATGTACACTATCCCTTCCCATCTGCACACACACATGAACAGGGAAAGGATACACAAAGATAGTAATTTGGCTGGAAAAATTGTTCATGAAAATTTAAAAGATGGAAGATAGAGAGGCCATTTTCTCCTCGCCCAAACTTGTACTTTGAATCTTGGCATTGCTCAAAGTAAAAGCTTATATGTACACACCTATACATCTAACACATGTATGTATGTCCATGGAAGAAGAATTTTCAAACTTACACAGACACACATGTACGTCGTACAGGAGAAGACGGCGGATAAAGGAAAGTGGGAGGATATGGTCTGGAGGAGGAGGAGGTGGAAGGGAGGATGTGAGTCTCTCTCTCACTCGCCATACTTTGGAAATTTCACCGGCTAATCTCATGTGTTTGAATGGGCCTCAAGAGTCCAATATCTTTCCTAAGGGTCTAATGCTCTTCTTCTTAGGACAAGCCATCTCTTCTCTTTCGAATACTTGCCATCACTTCACTTTCTACTTTTTCCTCCTATATACCCCATCCCTCTCTCCCTCCCTCTTCCTATTTCTCCACATATATATCCATCACATCATGATGGTCCTGCACAGCCTGCCTGGTTGTACCTATATAATTTGGTCCTCTTTTCCCTTCCCCTCCTCCTCCTCAAGTATCCATCCTGAAACTTTCTCTCGCTCGTCTTACTTTCAGTCGTTACTCTTACCTTGTGTACGTGTGTGGATGGATGCTATGTATAGAAAAAGGTGGAACTTTCCGTTAGCACAGGGAAAGGAGAAAGAAAGAGAGAGAGAAAGGGGATGCTCGTGTGTTGGGAGAGAGAGAGACACGGGTGTGTAGCAGCAGGGCATGTCATGGCATGCCATTTTTTCTCCTCCCCGCATCTCTCTCGTCTCGTCTTCTCGTCACTCCAACTCTGCTTCCTTCCATCCCTTTTTAGTACTTCCCATCGTCAATCGTATCGCTCGAAATCTCTTCCTTCAGGTATCATTATGTGCCCCCTACTAGTCTCCTTTACAGCCAACATTGCCCCCGAATCCTAGGCCATTCTGAAAGACAATATTGGCCATCCTGTACACCTTTGTGTAGGCTCTACTCTACTCTCTCTCTCTCGCCAGGCCCACATTCACACACTAGTCATAGCACACGAGGATATTTTTCCAGAGAGAGAGAGTGAGAGTGTGTGTGTTTCAATCCGACCATCTTGCCCATATCCCTCCTTCTTTCCCCCTTCTCCGTATGTTAAACCGGAGCATTGCCAAAGGCTTAGAATCTCTTGCAAGTTCATAACATTGTCTGAATTGTAGTCGTAGTATATAGTTATACTAAATCCATATGGTTTTTTATCCGTACTGTTGAGTCAAGAGGAAATTGCCAAATACTCCAACCCTCCCACTCACTCTATAGTCTCGAGAAAAGCTCTTTCAATATTATATTGAATTTTTAGGAGCGAACCGACCCTCACACGATCACTCCATTCATTTCGGTGTCACAAATATCGCGTCACCAATGATGTCTCTTTGAAGTATTTTTTAGAAATATTCTGATACAAGACAATTATGTAGCCTTCTTTTAACTGTGAATGAATCTTATACTGATGTTTTGAAAGTGTGCGTGAACGGAGAGAGGGAATATGAATTGACATAGGGATTTTGTTGGGAAATGATAATTATATCATTGTACAAAGTCCCGTCAGAAATGTGTAGCAGGGATGGAGAGTGGCATCCAGAATTCCAATCCAATTTGTTATTTTTTCCTACTGTTGGGAGGGAGTTGGGAGGGAGGGGACAGAATAGACAAGTAAATTACCATTAATTACATGTTTCCTCTCCCAACTAGTAATTAGGGCTAGAACAAAGGACGGGGAGACAGATGATTTCACATTTGGATGGATGGTGTGCAGAGACATGTGTGTGTATTTGTGCGTTCAACATTATATTACACTGTACACTCCTGCATTGTATGGAGTATTGGGTATGGTAAATATTAATGTGACTGGCTTACCGGTGGAAGGAGCTAATTCAAGCGGATTTCATTAATGACTCCCCTAATTAGTGAAAGCATCAAATCGTCAACAATGGACGAAGAGAGAGAGTCTGCGGAATAGACAATTAGCCAAAATGAGAGGCAACATTGGCTTATCAAATTACTCTGCTCCCTCCCTTCCACACTCGCCACTTCCACAGGGAGGAAGAGGAGGACGTAAGGGGGTAAGCAAAGGTATTTTGTCATACTATCTCCGCACTAATAGTCAAAACTATAGGAAAGTGTGTTTGTGTAGCCTGGCAGCTGGTGAGATGTCCTCATAGAGACAAAGAGTCTAGTGTGAGCGTCATCATGGGCAGCAACAACTACCTCCCTGTATTATTAGTATTACATATAGTATTTTGGAGAGAGAGAGAGAGTGTGTGTGTGTGTAAGGACTGTTGGCTTGGCATAAGATGACTAGGGAAATATTCGTGGAGGAGGAGGAGGGACGTCAAAGGCGTAATAGCTGTCATTCACGACTGCAGTATATTAGAGACTAGGAAATTTGCATAAAATGTCCCATCTGTTGTGGCTCATTTTGTCGGGCCGAAATTGGCAACAATGTGGAATGACCCATCACGGCCAGGCTCCTCGTCGCAACATAGACTAGTTGGGTCATTCCGAGGAAATTGGTATGGAAGTAGCTGCCGCAGCACCAGTGTGACTCAATTGGTCGTTAGCGTCGCATAAATTACGCTTTGCAAACTCCATTAAACGAGAACACTTTCAGCATAGAGAGGATATCATTCTCTTTGGGGAAAAATGGCTCACACAACTTCCATCTCTCCCCACTCTCTCTGTTGACTGGTTCGTTGTGTGTGTGTGCTAATGTATATATATGTGTGTAATAAGTACATATATAAAAGTAGATTCTCTAAATATGTAAGTTGACTGTGCCGGGGTGAGTTTGTGTGTATGCCATTACATATGCAGCCATCTAATACATAGTTCATGTTCATACTAAGAGCATAGTAGAGCTGGGTCGTTGAGAGGACGGGAAAGCCATGGGAAATGGTTCCTGTGGATCCTCCTCTCTCCCCCTCCTCCCCACCAGTGAAAGTTACCCAGTTTGGAAGAAGCTTAGGAGAGAAAGAGGAGGAGAAGGGGAGAGAGAGTGGGAGCGAGGAGCCCAATGGATATTACACTTGCCATACCCATATCCATTGCCATTCGGAGTGGCATTCAGCTGAGCGAAACTTTGGAAAATGAGCTTCACTTCTGCATTTCAATTCGTCCGTACTTTCGAATGGCTCCTTTCTATGTCCCATTTCCCCTGCCTAACGGACCCGCCATCTTATACACTACAGTTACTCCCATTCCTCCTCCTCCTCCCCGAACCTCCAGACGAACAAGGAAAGACTCTACGCTATTTTTAGGGAGGAGAATCGTGGAGAGAAAAATTCTTCTTCGTCTTCTCCTCCTCCTCCCTCCTTTCCCTCTTCTTTCTCCCCGACTCCATCCAAAAGCTCTTACACACTTTGCTTACCACACCACTAACTTTTACTTGACTTCGCATCAGCCTTTCTGTTCACTGTAATACTTTCTTTAGTTTTTTTTACCTTCCCTTTTATTCATGGATGGATGACTGCAGTTGACCTCATATGTGAACATTTATTTCAAATCTTCGTCTCTCCTTCATTCCCCCTCTCTCCCCTCTCTGTAACACTAATCGCTTTTTGCGCCATCAAATTTATTGTTGGGAGACAATGTACCGGGGAAATTTGGGATATTTTGAACAGAGCTTCAAAAAAAATCGATGCTACGTAGTGTGTAGATTTTTTTAATCCATGGACATTGTTTTCCCATTCTCTCTATTATTCTTAATGGTATGAGGATTGTTTGATTTAGGTACAATAGTGATGTCATTTTTGGTCAGTGCAAATATTATTTTCTTGAATTGCAATTCCGCTGTAAATCATTGTTTCTTTCCCTAAATTTAAATTTCCAATTTTGTGTACATGAAAAATCCATTCCAAAATCATCATGATTATGATTATTATCATATGTGTGAGCCCTCCCCTCTGCAAAAAAAAGTGACATTTTAAAATGCTGTAAAAAAATTACGGCACGGGCGCAGCAACCCAATACAAATGCATTGTGTGTATCTGTGTGTGTGTCTCACATATCAATTAGAAAGCTGCATGCTTCACGCCATTATGTCCGAATTTTTTTTTCAACTTGTTCTTTTTTCTCCTTGTAAAATGAAAAGTGTTGGGAAGTTTTACTAAGAAACTGCATGTATATTCTTTGTGTATTATTATGATCATAATGATTAGGGAAAATGATTGGGAGCGCCCATTCTCCACTCTCTTTAGTTTTACCCTCATCGAGAGAGAGAGAGGGGATAGGGAGAGAAATGAATGTGTTTGAATTTTGCATCAGGTTGTAAGTTCTAATGGAGGAAAAATTAATTTACACCTCATTTTCATAAAGGTAGGCTAGCTTAATATTCAACGGGGGTTGTAAGAAAACCTATAAAACAAGTACTTGTACTTGAAAAGTACAAGTAAATATAAGTACAAGTTTACGACACACTCTCTCTCACACTCTACATGCCCATCTTGACTGACTGTCTGCTTGTGTGTGTGTGTGTCTTTTGCGGACACAAGAAATTAGTATTCTAATGTGAGGACACAAAAAACTAGGAGGAGGAGCAATAGGAAATGGATGGAAAAAGTGTGAATCTTTATAATTTATTTCTTTACATTTTTTCTCTCTTGTTCCTTCTCCTTACTCTCTCTCTATTGGTCTGTACTGTGTGCAGAAGTTCCTTTGAATTATTTATTTATTTATTTTGTCTACATGTACGGTACAGAGAGGAGAACAGGGGGAGGGTTGTGCGTGTGTCTACTCTACGGAGAGTTGAGAAGGGAGAGAGAGAGACGACTGTAAAAGGCAGCCTTTGGTTTTGGTTTATGGTGGAGGGAAAGTGTCATGACATTGGCATCGATGATGGGTTGGATGGAGACTCTCGGAGAGTCTTCACTTGACCCTTCACGGCAATAAAACAATGATGAAGGATCATAAAATGAGCCGAGACAAATCTCAATAGATAGAGAGACCAAGTGAGATATATACACATACTCTATATATATATATATATATATATTGTATATACATGTAGTGCACAACCTTTGTCTTTTTTTCTTGTTCAGCATCCCAAGCTCAAAAACTCCATGCTGTCTTCCTCAGTCTTCCCTCCTCTCCCTTCTTCCTTCCCCTTTCATTCACATTTAAATGCATTCAACCTTATCTTTAGTCTGTAGCAGCGTCCACACACATTATATTCTCTATTGCCTTAACCACTGGATCCACACATAGTGTGTGTATGTGTGTGTGGAAGGTATAATAGAATCGAGTTACATAGCCTGTGTGTGCTGGAATACAGCTATATTTTGTGTATAATGAAGAATTTATATATAGGAGTGTCTCTAGACATTTGTTTTATTTCGTATTCATCCACAGTCAGCCTCACTCCATTGCTGTCTTGAACTTTGTCGTAAGTCTTTTCTTTTTTCGCTACACAGTACACACACACACATTGCAACACTCCGTGTCTGTGTGTCTGTAGGGAAAGACTGCGTTTGTGTGTGTATGTGGAGGTTGAGACTGAGCTTCTTTTGATGTGAACCACGATATCAGTGAGCAAAGTCACATCCATCAAGTTGATGTTCCACAAACCACACTTCTTCTCCACCAAATTGTACCCATAAAAAATTAAATTCCGACTGTATATATACGTACATACACACTGCGCTCTGTGGATCCAAAAGAAACTTTGTGTGTGTGTGTATGTGTGTACACACACACATTCTCTACGATCTCCATACACTCATTTTCTCCACATTCTACCAATCCCAATATTTTTCAAAGGCTAGCAATGGCTGCTCTTAATGCTCTTTCCCTCCCCCTCTCCATTTCTTATTCCCTCTCTTCTTATTCTGCAGCAAAAAAAGAAACTTGGACTTCCTTCTGACACACTCACACACACACAGTCTACATATTCAATACATATCCTATTCTATAGGAGCGGGTGAAATTGCTTATGCATGCCTCTCTCTCACACATACACATCCAGTCGTTTCAAACATAAAAGTTCCACTTTGGAGTCTAAGTCGAGCAACAGTGCAGTCATTTCTTTTCCTCAATTATTCTGTCTCATGTTTACTCTATCCAAACTTTTTCTCTTTCTTCCTTTCTCTCTCTTTTTTCTTCTTCTTTCTGTCTCCGTCTTATTTTATATAGCCATCGCCATTGCATTGTATTTTGTGAGCAAATTCTCAATCCAATAGTTTGGAACATTATACTGCTACACTTGGACTCGAATTATTTATTAAATGCTTATTGCTCCCGTCTTCCCCTCCCATCCTCCCATCAACTGCAAAGTCAAAGTTCATTACACAGTTCCCCATATAGATGGACATTTATTTTTATATGTACAGAGAACAAGGAGGGAGTGAGAGGACTATTCAAATATTCTCTCTCTTGAAATTATCTTTTGTCCATCTCTATCTCTCTTTTCCCTCTACATAATTTCCTTACAATGAGTGAGGAACGTGTATGACAAAAAATAATTTTCGAAAAGAAACAAAAACATGGGAAATCCACATAGACAGAAGAACAAAAGACACTCTCATAGTTTTTTATGGACATCCCCAACACACACACACTAACAAACTCACACATAGTCACAATCGTGTAAATCTTTGGTAGGGACAATTTATGCCACTTTTTTAATTCATTTTCGTGGTATTCATTTGTATCATGCAGTGCTTCATCAATCGGCCGTCAAAGATAAATTAAAAGTCTTGCCAAAAATCCAGTTTGTACACTGTACAAAATGAAAGAGTGGAAAGAGATTTTTGCACACCCCACACTCTGCTCTGACAAGGATGTGTACATTGTGTGTGTATGTGAAATAAATACAAAATTTGATATTGTAAGTTTTCATTAATTTCTTAAAGATTTATGAGCAATAATTGACGTAAAATATACATTAGACTCTGACCATTCCTGTAAGTACCTGATGAGCGCCGCTTATGGTCGTCAAGGAAGGTAAATGTCAATACTAACGTTTTTAATTGAGCTCATTCACTCTCCATTCACTACCAGACCATCACATTGTGTGTGTGTGTAGGACAGTTACAATAATGTGATACAATGAAGCCTTGAAGGAATAAAATGTACAGTCAATATTATAAATGTGACCCGATCTACAGAGTGTGTGTGTGTGTGTGTACACTACACTGCCTTTGTTTGTCCTACTAAAAAACACATCGCAGTCAGTAAAAAGGACTATAAAAAATCAACAATAAACAACAACACTCTTCACACAACCACCACAATACAATACATAGTAATATGAACAACTCTCGTCCGGTCAGTCAGTGGAAATAAATATTCCGCGTGACTTTCAGTTCTACAAAGTGAGGCAGTGGGTGGTCAATTGTTAATATTGCAATCTCCTAAATGTCAAATCTATTTGCTTTTGCTTATGTAAATACTACATTATATCTACATTTATAATATCCCTATCCCTATCCAAGGCAATGAATGTTCACCACAACACTCAAAAATAAATCTCCTTCCTCCTCCCTAATTCTCAATATCCATTTGTAAACACGCGTAGATAGAATTTGGACACATTTAAAATTGTCCCATATAAAATACAATTAAAAAATACATTGCAGATATAAAAGTATGCGTGCTCGTATGTGTGTAGAGAGTATTTGAGATGGAGTGTCATGTGAAAAGGAAGAAAAGTACATTTGTAAATTTCAAGAAATTTTTTGAGCACGACCAACTTATGACTTATGATAAGGATCATCTGTGTGTAGAAGAATAATAATTTTTGCAAAGATGACTTTTTTGTAGAGATGATGTGATTAGAGGTGTGTGAGTGTGTGTGTGTGGAGTGTACGGAGAAATAAAGCTGTTCTGGCTCAGCTCATCAGTTTTGATGATGATCAGGTAAATTTACTGATTTACGACCCAATGTCCTCACCTCCTTTCATGTCCATTTATGAGGATGTGTGCCTGTCCCCTGAGTGAGTGTGTGTGTGTGTGTGTGGATGAGGAGATGATAAGGAGGTAAAAAACTTTCTTGAGAGATTTGCATATTTGATCAAAAGTGCCCTTTCTAGTAAACTAATGGTTTGGACATTAAACATAAAGCATAGTGAGGAGTGAGGAGGACTGTGACTGTGTGTGTGTGACTGAGCGAGTTTAGAGGAGTCTTCCAAACGATAAAGGCGACCACGAAGAAGAAGAAGAAGAGGAGGAGGAGGAGGAGGACATGATCAAAGAGGACAATCAAACCAAGCAACAACCAAAACATTTCAAGATTTCACTCAGAAAATGCGTCAAAACTGTAAATTACGATTAACACAGTAATCATATTATTACTTTGGAAGAACAACTAACAGATGTCTACTTTTAACGTATTTTTCTCTTGAGCGTTCATCTTTGGGAGAATCTTAACTGATTTCGTGGTTCTTGTTGTTGGCGTCAAATCAAAGAATATCGATATTGGAGAGAGAGTAGTAGAAAGAAGTACAAGTGCACACACACACATCTACATACTATATTTTACTGCCTGATTACGGATTGTTTATCCATTTTTATATGTACATTTAATCTTCCCTTCACATCGTACAATGCTCTCCTGAAGGGTGTCATCATCATCAACTCAACTGATCTAGGAATATAACCCGGAAATAAAATTCATCTTCTTCTCATCGTAAAACTCCTTAGTCATATCTTAATGGACATAAAAGCACTTTGAATCATTTTCACTTAAAATTAAGATAACCAAAATGCCCAATATATTCCCATCCCCATCTCTCTCTTGATTATAATATGTGTGTCTCCAACCCACTCACTTCCCAGAAAACAATAAATTAATTGAAATTTCCTTGTCATTCCCTCATCATTAATTATAATTGAGGATGACACATTATAATATGTGAAATCCTTGTTTTTTTGGTACAAAAACATTTTCCTACGCTTTAATAAACCTTTAAAATGTTGCCTCATTCACTCATTCAACATGTTTTTCATATGTATGAGATCATCTTCTCTCTCTGACACACACACACGCATCACACTGACCTGATTTCCCAGTCTCGAGTAAAATTAAATATACACTTTTTTAAAAAAAATAAAGTGTATTTTTAGTCTGACAAAATTAGCATTTAGAAAACGTTCGGTTTAAAAATAATCGCTGTAGACAAGGAGCACAATTAACTGTCCAGAATCTGTGCTTTTAAAGTGTTGGAGGACAAGGAAGGGGAATTATAATTGAATTGAAGATTTAAGGAATGGGCAGGATGAGAGGAGAGAGAGAGAGAAAAGAAAGATGGGACTGTGAGAGGCTAGAAAATGATACAAAAATTTGTTAGTCAAGTTCAGTTAACGTTAACTGACGCTGCAAACACAGGGAAACTAGAATGGGACCGACAAAGAAATATGATCCTCCAATGCACTCTCAATAAGACAGAAGAGGAGGGAGGAGGAGGAGACACACACGCAAACACACACACACACACAGTTCCAATAGCACCCACACAGCACATTTTCCATACAGTAGTTTGCAACTTAGTTCTCGACTATAAAGGCCTAAGGGGAAAAAAGTCAAAGAGCATGAAAATGAAAATGAAGCTAAAAGCCGACACAGAGAGGAAGAGCAACCATGAACCTAATTTTTGACTTGAATACAAGAAGCAAAAAGAAGAAGAGGAAATAGTTTGTGTGGATGACAGAGTTAACTGAATGAAACTATGAAGTATTTTGTGAAGTGTACACAGGGAAAACCCGTCAAGCTAATTATTATTGGGCAATGGAGGCTGAGGAGTGTATGTAGGCCTTGTCCATAAGTTCCACATTAGAAATGGATGAGTGCTCCGAACAAATTCATTCCATGTGCTTTTCGATTCAATCAAAATGCCTAAATGGTCTCTTTCTACGCCATACACACACCAGTCCTCCTCATACCAGTCCATACCTCCACACACTCACTCTGTAATGTTATGTGCACAGATAGTAACCAAGTATATAAAATTTAAATTCACGGCTAGAGAGCTAATTCCTCTAGTTATTGTGTGACTGACTGACAAAAGTAAGAGCAAGTTAAAGAGAGAGAGAGAGAGAGGGGAAGAACATTTGTAAAAATCTTTGTAGATTCAACTTAAAGTTATCTCCACGTGTGTGTAGAGAGAGAGTGTCATGTACACAAATACATATAATATGAATATAAATGATACTCACCAGTATATATTATTACTGAAATAATACGGCCTGCCACGTTAGTTAACATAGACATAGAAATGTGTGAGTAACATTAGTTTTCTCTCCCTCTCTTCTTTTGTGTATGTACAACACACACACACACACGTATATATATGGTAGGGTTGTGGAACTTCTTCTGTGCTCTTAACTTCAACTTGAGTCAGGAATAAATTGGGTCCTTATTTTTCAACTGCATTTGAAACGACGTGTCTTATTCCTTGAATCACTGCTCCATAAATAACCTGAGTTTAAAGGATTTTTTTCTCTCTTTCTCTAGTCTTTCTTCTCTGCAACTCCCATCTTCCCCTCCTCCTTCTCTATCTCTCTCTGAGTTGAGTCTAACCAAAAAGCAAAAGGCTTTTTTCGTTCCTCGTTAGTCCGACTATCTTGGCAGTGTTATGTCAGAAATGTGCACAAAGTTAAACTTAACTAACTACCAAGTAATGTACGGAATGAAAGGCGAAGCATTCTACCATTGGTGTATGTATACATTGTACAAATACGTAGAATTTCCTTTATCCTCCCATACACACATACACACTCTCTCGGATAGTATATCGTCCTAGATGTAGACCAACTTTTTTGACACACCAGCAAAAGAAGAAAAAGACGAAGACGAAGAAGTCTTGAGAGATGTCTTGTAGACAAACAGTGAAAATGTATTTGAAGAATCTAACATTATATCATCATAGATATATTATACCTATCTGTATCCACACGGACGATACGACACACACACACACAGACACACAAAACTTTGTGTTCAGTGCTACTGTCAAAATGTCAACTGTGACTCCCTTCACGAGAGAGACAGGGTAGGAAGCTATCTCTTGTGGTATCTCTGTCCGTATCGCAAACCCTGTATTTTGTACATACGGAGGTTTTGAGGGAATAAGGGAGTAAACACACACACACAACAGGAGAATAATGTTGGATGTTAGTGGAGACAGAGAGAATATAATGGAAGGAGAGAGAGAGAGAGAGGAGGAGAGGAGGGAAATGAAACTTTTTATCCCGAGAAACAGCTTGTTTTTTTCCTCTCTGCGTCTCCTCCCCGACTTTTTGCCAACACGGAAAGTCTTGAAATTTCTAGCCTGTTTCCCAGTAATTTGCAGACGGCATTTGGAAGAGCCAAAAAATGTTCTCTTGTCTCGTGTAAAACTTGGTTATCGTGCTCATAATAGCAGCCTAATGTTGAGCGTGCGACCTCAAGAAACCCATTTCATTTCCGTCATATCGGCCATCAGTCGCCATTATTACGTGTCGTTTTCTGTTCCTCCCTTCCAAATGTCCCCAAGGTCTTTTTCTCTCAGACACATACTTTCCTCCCTCCTCCTCCTCCTCTCTTTCCTCTCCCTCTCTCCCCCGACTGTCATGTCTACTGAGGAATTTCCTCTGATATTCTATTCAATGTTTCAATGAGCCCATCTAATGATCCAGGATCTCCTCACTAATTGTAATTCTACAAATTCTACGTGTTTTCTTCTTCCCTCAACCTACCAATGTGGAATACCTCGTAAAAACTTTATTTAGACGCCCTATCTATCCCCTTTCCACGTCTTTCCTCAAACACACAAACTGACAAGTCAACCAAATCCGCGGAGGTCATATCACATCCTCAGTTAAAATACTCAAAAAAATATTCTCTCTTCGTCAAAGTCATTTGTTTTTCTCCCTTCATTTACATACAATGTTGACGGTATGTGTGAGTGTGTATGTGGAAGTCAGACGGCAGGCGAATTAATAGAATTTTACTTTTACTCTCCCAGTTAAATTTCACTACTAGTCAAACCATTAACCTTTTTGCAAAATTTATTAAAATTAATTGCAAATTCCCCCTCCCCTCCCTGACACACCTCACCTCACTACGTAGTCAATCATAGTGGAATGTCCACATTTTACATTGACTGTGTACTGTGTAGTAATGTTAATTTTTTGTTTACTTTACCCCATCATTATTTTTTATGTTTGAATGCACAAACCAATGTTCTAATGATGCTAGACTATTAACTTAATGTTCTTTATCAGGAGGAGGGGCAGTCTGAACAATTTTCGTACCACACACAATCATACACACACATGGATACATGCATAGTGAGAGAGGGAGAGAGAGACAGTCACAACATTTCAAGTTTTTGACTGTTAAACAACTAACCACGCTTTAATTCAATTTCTTGTGCATTTAATGGCTTCATACAGTCATTGTGAATACACTTTAATGGCTAATGTCAAATGTAGATAAAAGTTCAATCACATTCGCCATCTAACACCCTAACTACCTCTGCCCACCTACCTCATCCTTTTGATTCATCTTCTTTTTTCTCATCCACTTCCACTGCCTTCCCATTTAGATGTGCATAATGAGAGAGAGAGAGAGAGAGAGAAGTTAATGGGGAGATTTGATTTGTGAGTATTTTTCTCATCTGATTTTTTTTACATTTGCATTTTAGTTAACGGGAGTGCTCGGCATCATTATTTCATCTTATAATCGACACAACTAGTTTCTTATATTGACTTTTATAGCCAGAAATATTTTTAGGGACAAGTCACTCACACTCAACCCCGTATCCTTACCTACTTTCTTAATTTTAAAGGCAATTTTTGCCTTGTGCAAAAGATACATCGTACATACATCATAATCATCATTATATTATATAATAATGATGAGCTACCTCCAGACCACTTTAAATATACATTTAAATGTTCACACATAGAAAGTGTGTCTCCCTGCCTACTCTTTGATACTTTTTTTGAAGGAAGCTTTTTAATCATACACTATAAATCCTCATAGTAAATCATTAGAGACCGGCTCGTAAAAAAAGTGTTATTGCCTTACTGCTATTACCTACATTTCCAAATGGGATATTTTAAACAAATTTTAGGAGAGGGAAAAAAGATTTTTTTATTTGTAAATTTTCTAAAACTTCCCCTACTCTCACTACATCATCATAAATTTTGAGCAAAGAAAAATTTAACATTTCTCCTCCCTTGTCCATGACACTCCCCTCATGGTAATTAATTATTTAATTAAATCCTGATGAGTGTCGTAAAATTCAATCCTCTCCCCGCATTTTTTCAAACTACTCACTTCTCATTCCGGACGGAAAAGACCCTTGAACGTTTAATTAGTACACTTTAGGGTAATGAAATTTGTAATTACTTGTGTATTAAGTAACTAAGAAATTGCACACCAACCGAGAGGAGTTAGTGCTTCCAAGTATCAGGATACTCATAAATGGAGAAGAGATAGAAAAAATTTAGATAAAGAAGAGAAAAAGATGCTCACACTGCATGAGAATGGACGTTGAGAACTACGACTGTGTGCAAAAATTCAATTTAGACTTGTTGAATCAAAATGTCTTTTCTTTGTCTCAGGTTTATCTTCACGTAAAAGTCACTACACTGATATCCACTTGATTTTCTACCTCTCTCTCTTCCTTGGAAAGTTTTCTTTTGATTATGACGAGCTTAAATATAAAATGTCTCATCCGTTCCACTCTCATTGTGGTATTAATTCCTCATGCAATGCATACACACAGCATACATTGTGGATGGGAAGGTGAAGATGAGCTGAGTAGAGTAGACTATATAACAAACTGTTGGCTACACAATCTGTAAACCAGTAGGTTGACTACACAACCAAGAGAGTTGGGGAGGAGAGAGGAATTCATGGATCATTATAAGTAAGAAGCAATTTTCAATCAAATAAAGATATGCAAATTAAATGCAGTCCAAGTAGTGACATGCAGCAAATTATGGTTACGTCTAACCATATTCTATGTGTGTGTGAGAGAGAAGGTTACTTTACTCTCTCTGAAGGTGTAGTGTCATGAAATGTCTAATGGCTCGTTGGAAGGAGGGCTTGGAGTATGTACACGTCGTACTCATACCAATTTAATGTTATACTTGAATTTAGAGTGTTGTTTTTTCAGACGACATACATACATTAGCCACAATATGTACCTAGCCCTTTTTTTAATGTATAATGAATCAGTTAGAGTTGTGTCCATCCATTGTTCTTCCCGAGAGAGTGGAGTAGGTGGTGTAGAATTAAATAATGTGTGTGTGTGTATGGAAAGGAGGGAGGGAGGGAGAGACTGTTTAGGTATTCATGGTGAACATTTGAGTGACGGAAAAGCCGGTTCGGTTCACCCCATCATCACCCAACAAGACAGTTTTCTAGATTAAAAATCTTGCTCCGGCCGGTGACAGCTCTCCATAAATTCAGGTCAAAATCTTACCCAAAAAATTGAGTAAAGTGGGAAAGATGTAATGAAAAAATTATATTATATTATATTTTGTGTGTGTGTGTTTGCAACAGAGCACAAAAAAACTTGTTTGACATTATTTCCTCTTTACATTTGTACATTGTAATGTACAAAGATGTCGAGAGTCACTTTTTGTTCTCTGTCTCCATATTCATTTTCCATGTTTTGTGCATTTTCTCACTCCTTTATTTGACAATTTGAGTTTGAGTTTTGACAACGGGAAAGGAACTGAGGAATTTCAAAAGTGTGGACAAGGAATGAAGGAAGGGGGGCCCATGAACATATTCAAATAATGGTAATTAATGGCCAGTTTGTATATATTTCAGTGAGTGTGTGAGTGTGTGTGGAGGGGGGTAATAGAGAAATAAAAAACTATTACGTTCACAATTTACATATGTAATTACAAAAATTAATGGGAGCACGGTGTTTGTGTGATTGTGGTCCTAGCCCTCTTTATGAATGGAGAGATGTGAAAAAATGTGGACTGTGTGTGTGGTATGGGGAGGTGGAGGTGGAAGGAGTGGGAAAAAGTTGTAAACTGAGTTATCGGGAGTTTGGACACGTTGAGCCGTCAGGAGTTTATTTCAGGTGTGAATTAAGAAGCTCTTGGAAATGGTAACGATGTAATAAACCGCTAAAAAAGTGTTTAATACTGTCCTAATGTCCTCATATTAATGTAAATAGATAAAAAAGGATTTGAAAGCTTAAGCTTAAACTACGTTGTGAGTGTGTGTGTGTATGTGTGTGGTGGATTTTTATGTTTCTTCTGCAGAAGTCGTCATGTAAGGGGGAAAAAATGTTGGGACGGTAGCTATACCTCTCTCTCTCCGTCAAGGTAGCACCCATTAGCAATATTATGGCACTTCATAACAACCCATAAGGAGAATTTTAAGAGCCGTAGTTAACACTACATAACCATAAAATTGTCTCTGTTTATCTGTATTTAATTGGTTAAAACTTTTTAGGGCGAAAATAGAGAGCGAGATTCCAGCCACAGACAAACAGGGACGGAGACATAGACCATGGAGACACACACGTCGAGAGAGAGAGAGAGAAGGAACCAAGGAGTCGGGGAATGAAGAGAGAAGGGAAAAAAGTTATCATGAACACTGCCTCGCACTCCTTGCCTAGACCCGCATGGCTCCACGTGAAAAAATGACTACACATTCAAATCGACCCTCCTTCAGGATCTCTCCGTGTCAAGTCAAGGGACAGAGTCGAAGCTACCACTTTTTTACACGAGTCCACGAGTAAAAGATACACGCATACACAGGATGAAGGATGTTGTCTAGCAGGACTGATGGCTGAGGACTTTTTTGAGTCAAACCCAAATCTCTTTGGGGTTTTTGCCTTGCAGGTACATACAAGTTTGTGTGTAGAACAAGTTACAGAGTGTGTGCGTGTGTACTTCAGACTTATCGTATTCATTCTAATACAATCCCAACTAATTTATACAGTCAAAATAAATTTGAGTCTGTGAGCATTTTGTGAGCATTTTGAATGACAAATATTGTGTTTAAGAATTGTTTTTCTGATTTTTAATCTTTCTGTACTATATTAGTTGAATAAAAACAGAAGGAATTCATTGGAGTTAATACGGTAGAAGCTGCAGCTTGTTTTGTGTGTGTGTGTGTGTGCTGTGTCGATGGGATTTAAAACAACTTTATACAGATTGACATGTATAAACTGGCTTTTTTGACTAGCTTTTATGAAGGAGAGTTGGTGTCGGAGGAAGAGAGAAGAAATGACGCTAAAGTACTTTGATTGTTTAAAACAGAGGCATCAAAATGAAATATTTTTTCTCTTTATATTGAAAATGGTTCTCAACTGTTTCTCTCTATTTTAAAAATTTCATTCCATCCACACACGCAGACTAGTTGGAGTTTTGGGTGGATGGAAATTGGGTGGATGAGGAAAATATTGAAACATTTAAAATGTCATAATGTTTGGGAGAGAAGAGAGGAATATTTGGACTATTATTTTGGACTGCATATAATAATACACATTCACACGGTCTTCCATTGCGAGTTCAACATTAATACTTTTTATTCTGGCATAACTCAAAAAGTATGGGGATAACTAGGCATGGAGAGGCTCTAAAATTTTATTTTATGGAGTTGACAAAATCAAAATGATGTTATTCAGAGGGACACGAGGGAGGTGAATAAATCTGAGAAATATTTAGACTGATGGTGAGGGAAGACTATGAACGTGGGTTGAGCATACATACGTTACACATTTGAATTTTGTTGTGTAAAATAATGGAGAGAAGAGTTAGGGAAGACCTCAAAAAGTTGAATTGTATGATTATATTTTGTTGAACAATTCTGACTTAATTGCTGAGCTGTTATGAACAAAGTCATTCTCCCTGATGATGATAAATATTAAATTTATAAAGTTGACTAGAGAGAGAGAGAGGCAAGTGTTGAGGATAAAATTTAAAGATGACGTTCTTGATCGACTCCAATAAAATAAAATTGAATGAGATTTTGGAGGATGAGGACGAAAGTCGAGGAGGAGAGAAAAGTTTTTTTTGATTTAAAAAGAAGAGAGAGAAAAATGGACTCGAGTCTTCTTTATCTTAATTACATCTCATTGGATATTATTACTCAGAAAATTAGCATCTAGCTCAAATTTGTGACCAATAAACTACTTTTAAAGAGTCAGCCGCAAAAAGGGGGGCAAAAGAGGCGCCTATGAAGTTCTACGCAAATTATCGCACTGTATTAAAAGGAATCAATGAGGGTAATTCAGTCATAAAAATGAGAAAAAGGTCAAACGTTGTCGTTAAACTTTTGAGACACATACACACAAATTTTAAACAGATTTTTAACTCTCCACATCTAAACAAACAGAACTGAATGTAGTCAAACTTTTTATAAGTAGACTCTGCAGTCAACTCCACAAAGACCATTATCATACTTACTTTAGAAAACGATAATCATGCTGAGATGAGCATTTAATTTTAATTTAATTTGTCCATAAAAATCCTCCTCCTTTTTTTTCTTTCTCTCCTTAATATACAAATAAAAATTAAAGTCGACTCTATCATCATTTAAATTATAATTTATGATATAATATGATTGTAACTTCTCTGCCACCAACTACCAAATAATAATAATATTTATCATAATGGCTCTCCTTGTCTCCTCCCGAAAGCATGGATGTGTGTACATCCATAGTTGATGATGGGTTGGACGGAGGGAGAGAGGGAACTAAACAAAACATTCTTTGTACTCTCAATTCCACACACACATACACACACACACACACTCTCTCTCTCTCTGCACATTTTGGATTGATGAATTGAAGATTCAAGTCATAAGTTCCCTACGCTTCTTTATGGGATATAAAACAAGCTTAATGATTACTCAAATTGTCATGATTGGTCATATCCTTTCACTTGATAAGGCAAACATAGCGAATAAAAGGGAGTAGAGGCACGACTTGAGCGACTTTACTTGATATTTGACTCGGACATCTCCCTCTCATCATTCCTTTTTTTTATTTTGTGCCTATCCTTCGTTCTGTGCGTCAGCAATACATGGACAACTCGAATGTAGGAGTGTAGAGCTATTTTATTCTCCTATATTCACATACATGTTATATACTACACACACACACACACACACAACTGTTCTACGAATCGTTTGATTCTGCTCTTTCTGCCCATAAATAATTTATTGGTAAATAACTACACAGAATTCACTTCACATGTACATGTCTGGGTAATGGACGAGTTAAAATATATGAAAATTGTTTACATGAATATTGTGGATCGAGTGGAAGAAGAAGAAGAAGAGGAGGATTATGTATGCATTGCAATGCTTGTGTGTGGATTTTTGTGCTGACCATTTTTTACCAAGTCCATGTCTTTAGTCTTGTGTGTGGACGGACACGGTCTGCCTGCAGAGAATATATTAACAAAAGGTTTTTTGACGACTTGTCCTTAGTATCGCTTATATAGCCATAAGATGAGTCATAATACCATTTGATGAGATGCTTCTATCCCCCATTAAACCTACTGATGGTCCAAATGGCATAGCATAGTACATGCATATTCATACTTATGTGACTTTGTGATGGGACGACATGAGTCCACTCCATACTCAGGAATCTGTTGTGGGTGGTGAAGAAGTAGTCTACTAGATGATCATCATGATTGAAACGTAGAGCCAGTTTAAAATGTAAATGTACTAAAACTTGTATTATAGTACAATTCCACATTGTAATAGAGTTAAAAAGTAGACATTTTCATTTTACATTGTTGTTTCAATTGGAGGGAAGGTGGCTACTGCTCAAAAAATGGTTTATTGTTCCTTTTTTGTCTGCTGTATGAGGAAAGTGAAAGTGGCTATTTGAATTCTTTTTTTTGTTTTACAAAAAAAAATTTATAAGTGTTCCAAATGTAATGGTATTATGATTTGTGTAACCTTGTATCATGCTAAAATTGACTTGGTCATAAAATCCTAGTTAAAATTGTGAACCTTGACACTGTCCAAATTGAATACTAATCTCTCGCTCTCATAATTTGTGACTATTCTGAATGCACAAAATGACATTTAATATGATATTATGAGTTTACAAAATATGGACAGATTTCAAAGTGCAGATCTAATCAGTTATATTTTTTAATTGAGAAAAAATTCTAGTGGAGATAGGATTTTGAATGTAATTCAGGTCAGCATTTAATTTTAACACAAGAATATATATATTTGGGAACAGAGATAAAGAGAGAGAGTGAGGGAGAGAGAAATAAATGGTTCCTTTACAAGAAAAAACAAATGTAAGGTCATGTCTTTTCCATTTGACCTCTCTCTCTCTCTGTTCGTATGTGTGTCCGTGTCTCCATAATAAATTTGAAATTTATTGGATGATGGTTGTCAAAGATAAAAGTTGTATTTAATTCCAAACCAAAATATAAATAATCCATTTAAAACATTTTGGTGTGTGAAGGATGAGACACTTTTGAGACTTCATTGGACACAGAAGGAGGAGTTGTTGAGGAAAATAATTTCACACAATATCTCCAATAACAGCATAAATTCACACACACAGAGAGGAAAGAAACACAATAAAATAGATCAGATGGATATCGACCCAGAATTGGATTGAAATAATTTCTTTTTTTTGTCTATTTTATCCACGTCTCGAATGACTGTGAGACAAGTCATGGGCTGCGTGTGTGTGATATAGAACTCCAAAAAAGAATGGTTGATGGAGTCTTCAAAGTGTAAAAACATGGAATTAAAATCTCGTCTTCAAATTGGACTAGCATGCAATCCCAGAGAGAATTGGAGTCGTTTACCGATGAAATTTATGTATCTATAACTAAGGGAAAATTGCACGGTGTCTAATTTATGAACCGCCTAACCGAACGTGCATCTCTTTTAAATGAAGTCTATTGTGATGCGAGTGTAAGGGAAAATTACTATTGCCATTGTTATTGCCCATGTTAGTCAAGGAGTAAAAATGTGGGGGAGAGGAGGAGGGGGAGAGAGTGTGTGTGTACATCACGGTTGTTGGTGTGTGTTTTTGTGTTTTCAGCTACTACTGTTATGATTGCAGATATTCCCATTGTCTACAAGGTGTGCGTGACAGAAGAGAAAGAGAGAGAGAGAGAGAGAACGGGCGTTGAAATGAAGTCTCTGTAAGCCTTTTCCTCTCTCTTTTGATATTAGACTTAGAAAAAGCGTGTTTAGCCATGGGGCAAATACAAAATGAATGGCGAATATAAATGCACAAATACACAGCTCAAATCTCCCATTTAAACCTGGCTTGAATGTTCATATCATAACGTCAAACCTGCTCCCTGCTCCTCCACTTCTCCCTCCCTCTTCAGTCCTCAGTTCTCAACAAACAACAAAGTGTAGTATAATTTCAACGAGAAATGAATATTACCCCCGTTTCTAGAACCTATCAAACTTTTCCTCCACATTCCAACCTCTCCCTCCCTCCCTTCCAACATTGTGTGTGTGTGTGAGGGGACACACACATACATATAAGGGGAGGCAGCTGGAAGGAAAATTCATTTTTGATACTCAGAGGATATTACAACTAGTTTAATTGTACAACTTGCACTTATTTAAATTTACTATGACATGCTAAATCTTTTATTTTACAACAATTTTCATCCTACTATTACACGTACAGTCGTTCCCTTGATTACTCTCAGAGAGAGAGGAAGGAAGGAAAGGAAAGAGTGAAGAAGAGAAAAAGTGTAGAAGAGAAGAAGGGAGAGAGAAAAGTTAAATTTGGTCTGTAATCCTCCACTTCATTCCAGGAAAAGGACAAAAACATGAAAATCTATTCCTATACCAATTCAAATATTATCAGCCAAGGGAAAAAGGAAGGAACTTTGTAATTATTTTCTCAACAACAACAGCAGCATGAGCAATTCCAACTTCACTCAAGGCTCAATGGCATCAACATGATATCATCTCACAACTATATATACTATATATTATACTGTGTGTGTGTGTGTTGGTTTTTTGCTGCTCCAATCTGATCATAGAAATAAATTGCGCATGCTATATAATTTTTGTAGATATAAAGAAGAAACAACAAAATATTTATTCCATGTTAACTTGGTACTCTCCTTTCATTTCCCCCTACCTTTTTCCAAGAAAGTTTTGTGATAGAGTGTGAAGCGTAATGTAAGATGACTTGATCAAAAAATCTGTTTTTTTATCCTGATTCTTACTACTAGGTATCCCATATCTGAGTGTGCAGTTATAAAGATGTAATTTTGAGAAAGAAGGAGGGAGAGAAAGAAAAAGAAGAGGAGGAGGAGGGGGATCTTGTTTTTGTCGGCACCACACACAAAAACCCACATGTACATACATAAGGTGCTCATGTCAATTTTGTTGTGCAGTATTATTATTATAGATAATAAAGAGACTTAAGTGTACATTCTAAAAGTTGACTGTAAATAATTTCCTCCACTGTGAATGTTCATGTAGACACACAGGCACATCTTGTCAAAATTTTTACACACAAAACAAAAGAAGGAACAACGAGGGAAGAGGGAGGAGGAGAAAACAATACAATTTGTACAATACATACAGAGAACACGAAGCTCACGATCTACTAAACAGCCACATATATTATGTTGTTATGAATCTTTGTAAATAATTGCAAATGACTTTGACTGTCCAAATGTCCAGCCTCCTAACATCCAGCCACACCGTCCAAATGAGTAATATTAACGCACACACAGTCTGCTCTGTAACTTTAGACTTGATACCCTACCTCCTCCTCCTCCTCCCAAACCTCATGCGTTTGTAATGATTGAGAAGGAACAAGCGTGAGGACGGCAAAACGGCAAATGATACTGTGACCAGAGGCGCATATTATTATTATTTATTTTTTGTGTCTGTGTGCAGAAAAATAGCGACAAGAATGATTTCAATGAGCATCATATTCCTCTAAACTACAATAGTAAATATGTATGTGTACACACACACACACGCACACAACCAAATACAAATGTAATGAGCATAACAACAGTCATCATTACAAGAGAGTTTACTATATATAATACACACACATTCTCTTCAAAGCCTGTTAATAACAAGACACGTTATATTATTGCTCTACTTTCTGTTTCTCTTCCCTCCTCCTATCATATGATTTACATACCATGTACATACATCATCATCATCATCATTTATAGGGAGCAGAGTAGGGGGGAGGGGAGAGGAGTGTTAAAGTGGTCGGATTTGTGAGTTGAGATGTAGAAAGGAACGTGAGCACATTATTTACGTTGAGTTTCTGTATCCTTTCATGGCCCATTATGATCAGGTTGGATCGTTACTTGTATCATATTAAAGGTCATAATATTACATGACAGAATCGTAATTTAGTCCCTCTCCCTCCATAGGATAGGTTTGTGTGTAAAGACTTTGTGATCGATATAAAAACTCTCTGTCTATGTCTCTGTCTGTCAATTCATTGAAAGAAACCATAGTCGAAATTCACACACACAAACAAACAATGGGACAGACAATGAGATAAACTATTGAGTCGTCTCAATTTACTACATTCAATTTTCTTCTAATGGTTCCATTAAATTATCGTCTGACACTCTGATAAATGAGCTTAAGGGATAATCGGTGTAGTGGATTTTTTTTGATAAGTCTCTAGCTATTTGGAGTCCACTATAAGGATCCTCTACAGTAATAATGGATTGCATGACCCTTTGTTATATACAATATGCATGTATATACGTAGTACTGTTTCACATGAATCAGAAAACTACTCATAGGTGGTAATAATAATAATAGGAGTAATAATAAGACAGAGAGTAGAGACAAAGTAAGTAAGAAGCTGACAGAGTTTTTTCTAAAGTCAAGGATACAGACAATGGGCAATTAAAATTCTAACAACGTATATAAGTTTTAATTGCTCGTTATTACATTACTTGTGTATATCCAGATGTACTTAGAGTTCCGACTTCTTTGTTCGTCATGAAAAAAATATAAATTAATAAATTTTGTTTAGCAAACATAGGCAGTGTCCGTGAAAAAATAGAGAACTTTGACTCTTCTTGACTGACTACTGAGCAGAGCAAGAAGAAGGGTGGAGGAGGAGGATATAGACAAGTTTATTTTTTTGACAGAAAAAAACCTTCGCTCCTCTATTGTGCATACATACAGAGGAAGAAGATTCATGTTGCAATTCCGTCATCTCAAATAAATAGCTTAAGAAGTTTTTAATCCAAGATTATCCATTCGACGAATGATACTTACGTGTCAAACTTGTACATGTGTGTGTGTACACATAGATTTTATGCACATACAACTTGTGCATTTTTGTGTGTACGTAAGTTAGAGACATTATGCACATAGCCATGGTGTGTAGGACACTTTGTTTTTCATCCTGCTTAACATCCTCTTTAAATTTCCTAAGGAGACATTTATTTGATTCACAATGTTTGAATTTTTCCAGCTTAAAAATAAGCACTCAAAGCGAGACCATTAGTGTGGTGAGATGTTTTGGCTTGAGGAGATCAATACAGTGAGGGACGAGGATAGGAGGAAGAATTCATTGTTATTTTAATGGATGAACTGTTGTGTGTGTGTGTGAGGGAAGACATTAGCTAGGGAAGATGTGTGTGTGTGTATGTGTGGAGACAATTTTGTGTTTTTCTTGTGTTTGTGTTGTTTTAACGTCTGAATTGAACGGCCGTTTGATTCCCGACTGTCGAGGATATTATTATAGCTTGTTGCCCTGCCATGGTGAGTCTCTCTCTCTTTGGGTCTACATAGCTTCAGAAAAGGAGAGAGAGAGCACACATAAAAGTCTCTCATTTGCAGAGTTACGACTACCACTCTGTATGTCATACGGGGACCCCGGCAATGGATTTATTGATGGCCAATTATAACCGTGGTATTTGGGATGGAACGAACGAAATGTTGACAGTGTTGATACGACACGACATCATGGAGGAGAGAGATTCAGGGAGAATGAGGATGGAAATGAGATGATGAAGAAAATTCAAAGATCAAATGAAAACCAACTACACTCGCTATGGCACTCCTCCAACTACATAAATAAAATTTTTAAGTAAGGAAAGGCTAGAGAGAAAAACGAAGAAGAGATCTCAATGTGTGTGTGTGTGTGTGTGTGTGTATTTGTAACTTTGTAAATGGGAATCTTCACTGCCAATTTGATGAGAGCTAAGCTACCCATAGTCATGCATCAAACAGATGCTTGAAAAAATTAATTCAACTATTACAACTTCCCACGCCTCCGGAAAATTCTACTCTCACATTATCCACAATTGTGTGTGTATAGTCAACTTTAAAACTACCCAGCACACTGTGTAGTTCACAATAGAAGAGGGAAAAAATCTCATGCTCATTTGTTGCTAAATCAAAAATATGTGTTGAGTGGTTCGTGATGTCCACAATTACGCTCCTTCAATCCAATGAATTATTTTTCTAAATGGTATCTTTATGAGGCGGATGAAGCGGCCATTCCGTTCTCAATCTCCCACTCTACAACTTAATTATGACAGACTTAACGCAATTGAACAGAGAACTCGTGTGGATGAATTGTAGGATAGCTGCAAAAATGTTTCTATTTTTTAATTCATCACGGCTGATTCTGAATTCCCCCGTACAGGCACACAAAGTGCGCTCATACAGGTATTTAGTTTGGAAAAAATTGAGGGAAATTTTAGATTTAATTGAGCAGTGCAAATAATAATCATAGGGGATGATAATTAGATGAGGATGTTGTAAATTGTACATAATTAATTCAGCTGTGATGAATCAAATTTTGGGTCTTGAAAAGAGGAAATTAAAAAAGGATTTTTGTTACTTACAGTCTGTGCCTGTGATGGACATCCAAGGGTAGCGGGGTATGTCTGGGATGCCTTGAGTCCCCTGGTTGCAAGCGTTGGCCAAATGGTCACCACTCGAGGCTGCTACAGCTGCTTGATGATAAAACTGAGCCGCCGCAGCGATTCCAGCGGCCGTGGCAGCTGACTGGTGCCCTGCTGCAGCGTTAGCTGCTAATGTATAGTTGACCATAGAATCAGCAACTGAAGGAGGATTATAACGACATGACTTATCATTAGCATCACCTCCGGAACCAAGATGAGAGCCGAATCCCACAGCCATCCCACCGGACGCTGCTACAGCAGCGGCCGCTGCCGCTGCTGCGAAAGGAGACTGTTGACCTGCAAAAGTTCCAGCCTAGCGTTAGTGATCGGGGAAAATTCAGGCCTAAATCTTGTTCATACAAAATACCATAAGTTCTGAATCGAAATGTGCGTCACCTCGACTTGAAATCAGGATTACATCAAAATTAAATCAATTCAACAGTTTGATTACTTACAAAATCAAA
>WJFB01001425.1:0-31643 GCA_009870185.1 Pygmarrhopalites habei | reverse complement strand
TGTTGCTGAAGAAAAACCTGGTGTTTCTCTTGTTGCTGAAGAAAAACCTGGTGTTTCTCTTGTTGCTGAAGAAAAACCTGGTGTTTCTCTTGTTGCTGAAGAAAAACCTGGTGTTTCTCTGAAGGATGCTATTGTTCAGGTACATTCGCATTGTATTCTATAATCTTGCAAACATTTCTATATTGTATAGACACGAGTAACAAATTGAGTAACTATTTTGAAATTATAGGAAAGTCCGGATGAAACTAAAACTTCTCGTTTATACTCATGTCTTCTTTGCCCTTCTACTGTCTATGAGAATAGTGCATTGGTGCTCATCTTAAGAGAATTTATCCTGGAGCTGAAGTTAATGGGAGAAAATTGACACCGGGTCAATGTGTTGTAAAGGATCCCAAGAAAATCGAAGCGATGAAGGACGCATGCAGGAAAAAGTATGCATTTCCTTGTACTATGCCTGGTTGTGATAGGGGATTTTCAAAAAAACCCAGACTTGACCAACACGTTAGGGAGGATCACTCTGAAAAATTTAGGTTATGCTGCCTTATTTGTGGTCGACTGGAAAAGAATGTAGCAATGATGACTTTGCACTACAAAAACAACCATGATGAAATTGTATGCAACCCGGAGTCATGCAAGAAACGAATGACTGAGAGGTATGAAGAGGCCAAAGAAAATGGAGAAAATGTTGAACAACCAAATTATCCCTGTACAATGTGTGACAAGACTTTTAAATTTCCAAATTATCTCAGAAACCACATGTCAACACATGATCTTTCTTCTCGCACTTGTGACGTGTGTTTCAAAATATGCAAGACTAGACATAACCGGGACAGACACATGCTCAGTCATGACCCCAATTTCATTACCTTCAAGTGTACCAAAGGAAATGGATGTGCATATGTAGCCACTACTGAAGACAGACTGAAAAGACATGAAATGTACTCGTCCATACATAATGATGACGGTCAATCTGAATGTGATTTGTGCCACCGTAAATTCTATTGGCCTTCCCATCTAAAGAAACATCAACGGAGTCAATGTCCTCCTCTCAGCCGAGAACCAAGATTCAGGTGCTCAATTTGTCGAAAGGGGTATTACTCTAAAAAGAATTTTAAAAACCACGAGGCAAGACACGCTGATGGGACTGTCAATTTACAAGTTCCTCCTGTAAGTTCTTCTTTTAAAAAAATCGACATATTCATTGTAAAATAATCTCAAATGATCATTTTATTTATATCTCATGGGGAAATTCTATTGTTGTTTTTTAGCTTGAGATGATTCGGATATACCGTCGTATGATAAATGTTTGTTCTCAGCAGATCCATATTGATGGTTGTAACAAAAACAAACCAAAGAGCAAAGCTGGATGTGAGTGAATTTTCTTCCCCTATTTTGTGTACAATATATTATATATATACAACATTTGCCAAATATTGTATACATTGTTGTGTCTTTGTGTATTTTTACAGGTCATTTAGTCGTGGTTCCATGTAATCACCCCCTTGACAATGGATCGAAGTGTCCAAGGAAGGCCATAATGTTTACATCAGCTCCTACTCCCTGGCATCATATTAGAATGCTTCTTTACAGTATGATCAGAGGACTCGTTTGTACAAGTCTACACTCTCATTACGAAGGGGTTGTAAGTCTATTTAATAAATAAAATACATACGTTTTAATTGTGACCTTCTGTTTGTGCATTGTGTGTATGTACTTTTCTGTTATAGGGTCATGAGGTGGATGTAGCGAAAGCTAAACCTGTTGCAGGGGGAGTCGACAATTATCAAATACATATTGCGAAAAAAATGGTCGTTTTGATGTCCAAGGAGGAAAAGCCCCCCATGGTTACAAATCACACCCGGTATGAAACCTATCACAACTACGATGAGACTGCCATTGATAAAATTATCAAAATAATGAAGAGTGAGGGACTCTCAGCCAAAGAACCAGTTGTATTGAAGGACGATATCAATGCTCATTTGGAAGAAGTTATGAATGGTAGTCTAACTATGAGGAGGCATCCTCCCTTGATTTACGAAGACGGTCTGGTAAGTGTATAATACTTCACAAAATATACTTGGACAAATCAATTTGACCCAAATTATATGATTTTATACTTTTGTGTGTGTACAGTTTCAATTTGGCAAGAAAGGAGAGCATGACATTTCTTTGGACAACGAGGTGGAGATGATGGAAGACTTAGATGAGGATCAAGACGACAGTGGGTTTCCTGATATGGAAGATGATGAGGAGGATGAAGAATAGATCATTATTATTTAGAACTCTCTCTTTTTATACCTACTAAGTACACAATGTACTTTTTTGTCATAATGATCGTCATTCTTATTTTTTTTGAATACTAATTAAAGTTCCAGTGAAATTAATTCAAATACTGTGAACTAAATATAAATTGTTGCTGCAGTGTTAGTAAATACTAATTTTGTTTTTAAGATGAGCTGCTAAGACTGTAAAACTTTTTTTATTATCATATAAATATAATCAATTAATATGTATTTATAAATTATATGCAGGATTAATTATTAGATGAAAGAAGAATCCGTTCTCCCGTTCCGAACCCGTTCTAAAAAATGTATTAGAATTCTACCATGTCAGTGATAAATAATAATAAGAAGAAGAAATGATAGTCCATACATGTCTGTTGAAAGTTTTGACTCCTTGAAGGTAAACCAAATCTCTCTCGGCTTTATTAATATTTAATACTAAAATAAATAAATAAAATAATTTGGAGATGTGTTGGTAACGCTAACAGGAGGGGGCCGCCGGTTTTGGAGCCGGAGCTACTAATATTAGTATTACCTATCCTCTTGCCAAGCTTATTTTTCGACAGGTAAATAATTATTACAGTTTTTCTATTTTCATTTTTTTATCAAAATATTCGACATAGTTCCAATAATTTATACTTTTCAATTTTGATTTAGATGCTGGATGGAGTTTCTCCATCACAAGCCTTTTCTCAATTAAAAAAAGAAGGTCCTTACTTATTGTACCGAGGAATACTGCCTCCACTATGTCAAAAAGCAACAAGCATGTCGATAATGTTTGGTAAGTACCACTAGTAAAATATTTAACAGTATTTAATTTTTTCTATACACTGATGAGGAATCAAAATCTGTTACATAATTGAAAATGTATTTTCTATTTTTACCTAGGCTCCTACGATTATTATTGGAGGATGTCAACACTTGCATTTCCGGGTGCTAACCATAGTCAAGTATTTAAAAGTTGTTCTGCTGGCTTGGCTGGATTTACCGAAGCCATTTTATGTCCATTTGAGCGTGTTCAAACTTTGCTGCAGGTTTGTTTTCTGAAAATTTTGCTCTCCAAAAAAAATTTCAAACATATTCAATATTATTGTAAAACTAATAATGATTTACTGTTCTTTTTGTTTTTTGTATTAGGATCGGCATTATAATACAAAATTCAAAAATTCTAATCACGCTGTGCGATCTATTTATCAAGCTCATGGAGTTAGAGAATTTTACCGAGGCTATATTATGATAGTAATTAGAAATTCAGCGTCCAACGTAATCTTTTTCGGTGCTAGAGAACGTGCACAAGATTTGTTTCCGCAGACAAACACTTTGTGGTCAAAATATTTTTTAAATTTTGTCAGGTAAGAAAGTCATTTTACATACATTTTTTGGTATTTTTACAAAATTTATTGAAGATCAATTGTAAATTACAAATTGTCATTATTGATTAACATATATATTTGACAGTGGAGGACTGATTGGTGCGATTCTCAGTACTGCCTTCTATCCATTGAATTTAGTCAAAACGAAAATGCAGACAAATCTTGGTGGTGCATTTCAACATCCCCTCGATGTATTCAAAATAATTTATGCTGAACGAGGTCATCAGTGGACAAAACTATTCAGGGGTGTACACTTAAACTACACAAGATCCCTCTTGTCATGGGGAATCACAAACGCAAGTTATGAGTTATATAAGACACTTTTAATTACTGAAAATGAAACCCCAGGTAGACGAAATAGTTAATCTTAACTGAATAATAACAATCACCACCATAAAATTATTATTACGTACCGGTCGAGTAACAGTACACCCTGAGAATTGTTGTGATTCACCAATTTTAGTCATATTGTCTAGTTATTACTATATACTTATTAGTTATTTATTTATAAAACAACCACACATGCACTCAATCATTTTGATTGTGTACATATTATATTATTTATTCATGTGTGCATATTTATGATGATCATGACTCGTCATACTCGAGATGATGATCTGATTATTATAATACGAGGGAGGCCATCCCACAAAAAAATAACTGTATTACCTTTAAATCTCGCTACGGTTAGCTCTTTACAATTGTTGTATTAATTATACACAACATGATTGACTATTACTATTATCCTTTAGTGAATTTGTTGCTGCCAGTATACTAAATTTTATTTTAAAAAACCTTGTGTGTTTCCTCACTCACCTCTGTCCATTTATTTTTTTAAAGACGAGAGAAAAAAAATGAGAGCAAATCGAAAGCATAATAATAGATTGACTGCAGTGCGTAAAATAGGAATGGCTGGCATACGATATTGGTAAATATTGTCATTTACTATTACTTGTGCGGATAAAAGTCATTTTTTAAAATCAACTGAATTGGTTTTTCAAGTTTTATGTACAAAAAATTTGGTTTATTTTCATCCATAAACAGATTTCATCCTTGAATTTTTTCATGAATTTTTTTTGATATTACAGAAAAAACACTGGATATTTTTTGTGTGTGTACTAGTACTGACTACTGAACGCTGGAGATGAGAAAGAGTTGAAAAGTGGAGACTTTCCCGAAAAGAAAAGTCAGTTCAAAATTGTGGAGCATGGAAGATGGTCAAAAAATCTTGAAAAAAAAAGAATTGTCAGATTGAGAAAGAAGGTTGTGTCGGTGGCCTTTGGCTAAACCAACTTTTCATCATCATCACAATCCTCACAATGACTGACTCTTTCATGATTTACGACACACACTGACACTGACAGTTCTCCTTTTGTTCATTCTTCCTCTCCACTCGTCCCATTCCTTCATTGGAGAGAGAGAGAGAGGAAAAAATGCAACAGATGAAATATCTGATTAATTAAATTTCCGCCACTACCTTCACGTACTCCCTACAAACACGCACACACTCACTCCCTGACACTATGTCATAATGAATAAAAGTGGGAAAATCTCACTCACTAACATTCTTACACATTTTTATATGCAAGTGGTATTTAATTTCAATTGTATCTCAGGTTGCCTCCTAATTTTTTGTGGATCCTGATCCTACACCGACAATTCTCCGTCCATGGAATTTTATCCCATTTGAATAATGCAAGTAGATGATTAGGTATTTCACTAAAATTTTTCTATTGTCTTTTCCAAGAAAATTCACATGAGACTCTCATGATGAGAGAGCGAGAGGATTCTTCATTTTAAAAAGAGGAAGTTGTAGTACAAAAGTCGTAATTCCTAGGAATAAATTAGAGATGGTTGTGAGATATTTAATCCAATCGATCCTCCATCAAGTTCATATTGACCCATTGCAATGGACTGGGTGTGTGTGCAAAAATTGTTGGCAAGTGCATTGACTTGTCAAGTCTAGTATGAGGATGAATGAAACGTAGCGGTAGAGAGAGAGATGTAAAGTTTAAAAATTTCTCCTTTATCAACGTTGTCTATAAATATGACGTGAACAAAGACACCTCCTCTCTCCCACACACACACACACGTATGGAAGTTTGTATTATGTAATAAGAAGTCAGAGTTGGCATGTGAAATGATATGTCAAATATTTATTGTGAACGTATCATGTAAATTACTCGTAAGTAGAGGTTGTCATTCTTTATCGTTTCTTTTCCTCTCTCTCTCTGTTCCTGATACTACATAATATGGTGATTTCTCTCTCCCGTGTATTTAAATTTAAGTTGAGTAGTCCTTCAACATGGACCCTAAATTGTAGACTATAATAATGTGTGAAATGGAGGGAGGGAGATGGCGACATGCGAGTGCAATTAATGGGGTTAAAAAAATGGTAAATTCTAATCTTTACTCTTTCTCTCTCTCGCACGGAAATCCATTTTTTGCATGTTCCGTCCATTGTTCAATCTTTTCACACCCCTGAACAACAACAAGAAAGTAGGATGAAGGTTGAATGGGTTTCTCCTTCATTTCCCGGAATTATCATTTTGTATTTAAAGGGCTAGAATTAGTTTGGATCATTTTTAAAACTCTGATGAAAAAATATTTCCCGTACAAAAATTTCAAGAATATTTTGTCTCATTTAAAAGGAAAATAATTGAATTATATTGTAGACGAGTACTACAAATTGGGCACTATCACAATTTTTATAGTCCCTTATGTGTTCTGAACAAAAAAGAGGACTGATCACCTTCTGTGTCAACAACAAAAGCCAAGTTGGGCCCAAAGGGTTTTTTTTTCTACTTTTACTTTTTTATAATCGTTAGGCCATAATAATAGTAGACCTTCCTTTTTGGACTGTGACTGTGTGGCACTGGCATAGCATGGCAGGGACTTTTATATTATGATTATTCGTGTGTGTTCATTTGTTGGAAATATCCAGAGGAGGTTGGCTTTACACTGTTTTTTTTTCTCTTTTTTCCCCTCTCTACTCCTTCCTGTCAAAGTAAATATGGCAGGAGCGGAAACGGACTTTTATAGGTCTCTGTCTTGAATATGCAATCGACTCATCCGTATAGGAAAATCAACGTGGAAATCAAACAGCTGTCTTCTTTTCTCTTTCTCTCTCTCTCTCTTTAAAAAAACTAGAGACTACAACTTTTAACTGTTGTGTCTCTAATTTATCAGTTTGAGCATGAAATTTCATACCTAAAAAAGTTACTGCACTTGAAAACTACTGGACGTTAGTGAACCCATCATAGCTGCTGTTTTCCTGAGCGGCGTCGAACTAGACAAATTTTTCCACACATGGAAATCCTATTTTTTGACAGTCAAAAACTGAATTTTATCATTCTAATGCTAGTTAAATCAATGAACACGACAAGGGCAACAAATGTTGAACTTTTAGAAATTCAAATTACCCCATAGTACACAAGTTGCAAGTCAAAGTCAAATATTTAAAATTATAATCAAATTAAATTCTAAAAATAATTTCGATGTCTCTCTCTTCATTTAAACAGTCTCGACTCTGGATTCTCTGTGCAGAATTTGTGGACACTCGAGTAAAATCCAAAAATTCGGGAGACGGAACAGAGACAGAGGGTGTAAAAAAAGAGATTACTAGACCAACATCTCAGCTTCAGCATGGCCGCTGTATGCACTTTATCATATTTCCCAGCTGTTGCTGAGCTACACAGAAGAAGAGAGGAGGATGATTATGGATTACATTTGAATAAATTGAAACTGTCATCTCCCTGTCATCGGCATAGAGGATGAACGTAGAAATCCAAAATACTGACATCACAACCCAGACTCTCTCTCTTTCTCTCCATTGCATACTTCCAAGCCAAATGACCCTTATGTACCCTCCATTACAAATACTGAGGAGCATTAGAATATTAGAACTATCAAAAAAGTGAGTGTGAGTGGGAGAGAGTGTGTGTGTGTGTGTGTGTGGTAGTGGTGGATGTGTGGATCCGAGGGCAAGAGAGAAATAATTTTTCATTGTGACTTCAACGATCTGGCATTTGGCTCAAGCATCAAAAATTAGAGCCAGGCCTAAAAAGAGAGAGTGTGTGTGTGTGGAGGTTGGTAACAGTACACCCTTTCAGGTGTGTGAATCAAATCAATGGAGTCTAACGGGAGACGCACACCCGAGAGTATAAGAAATGAGATTTCCTCTTCTTGGAGAGAAAAAAAAGATGAGAGGAGCTGTCAGTGTATAATCATATGAAGTGTTTTTTACACACACACTCACACACAGGGAAGAGAGTGTGGTTTGACTTTGTTATAATGTACAAGGAAGAGAGAGGGAGAGAGATGTGGAAGAAAGTGTATGATGAAGAATATTTGTTGACCTATGCTCTACGAACCTCTCTCTCTCTCATGATTTATGACCAATCAGTCAGTCCAACTCTTCTCATTCCAATTCGACTTTCGTCACGCAATATTCTATTTTCACGGATGAACAGATGAAACAAGGGGAGATAAAAAAGGCCCTTATCATACACACCTATACATAGAATGGATGAACGTTTCTTTGTTTCATCTGGAGAGGAAGGGAGATCCCTTGTAGGCACTACAAGGAAGGGATTGTGTGAGAGTAAAAGTGTTTTCATTTTTTAATTTTATTTTTGTAGCAAGGAGGGAGAGAGTCGGACAAATTTAGTTTAAATTCATTACACAGGTGAGAGATTCAGTAAAAATTACTTAATACTTAAAACTGTGCTAGTAAATAGAAGCATGCACGTTGGATGGAGTTTCTAAGAATTAATGTAGGACGAAATGTGTCGGAATTACACTGAACGGCGTCAAACTTCGCATCCAGCTGTCTAATTTTAAATTCGATTTAATGTTGAATCCATTCAAAAAAAGAAGTGTATCATTACTCCCTTATATCGGAAATAGGTTAATAAATTACTGTACAATATTTACATTCCGAACAACAGAATATCCTATTATACCCTACAGTATTGTAGGGGAAAAGGTGTGGACAAGAAATTTAGTAGATTTGTCAAAGCGGTGAATTTTTTCATAATTAAAGGACACGACATCATACAAACTGAATAGAGACGGGCGGTCTCAAAGGGTAAATATTTGAACAACTCAATAAAAGGAGAATTCAACACTCCATTTCATCACATCTCAGAGATGAAGAAATGAGAGTCCTCCCTTCTACTGTCGGGGTATATCGCTTTTGTCACTCCATTTCCAATTCAAAGTTTAGCCACGACCCAACAACTGCAACTCTCCACTTTGCCTATGTAAAATGTCGAAATGAAGTACTCATGTACAATACAGTTAGAGTATGTGTATGGAAAAAATTTGTTCCTCCTTCGAAAAATTTATTGTTGCTGTCTTTTTATCCATTAATAAAATGGAGGGCGGGGGAGGAGGATCTCGTCTATCATTTCCAGGAGTACAAAGTCCCCGACTCGTGAATTAAATTCTTTCACCAAAATTTATATTATCCGGATCCGGGGAAATACACCCTCCAATTTTAGATTCAACCCTCCATTTCCTTTGTGTAAAACCAGTTTGTGGATTCAGAAGGAGGGGTTAGCTAAAACTGAATCGTTTTATTGAACATTAAAATATTTAATATTTCAAAAAATCATTATCAATAATCTTCTTCATTCAACTCCGAATTTTTGAAATAAATAGACACAACGGCGTCAAAGTTGCGCATTAAAATTGTCAATTTGAATTTCAAAATATTCACCGTTTCTTAATTTCTCCACAATGCAGACACTCCTATAGGATGACTCGGATGGTCACATATATTTTAATTGATAAACTTTAACTACCACTCCAAACTGAGCAAGGGGGTGAGAGAAGATGAAATGTAAAAATTGTATTTAATTATTGAATATGACAAGACGCGCCGTGTGTGTGTGTCATTCTCGATTATCTCAAATTGCAATCTTGCCCACACTGTGGCTGATCATCAAAAAGTTTAGGGATGTGCCGTTTGTCTCACGAACAATCATGGGGGATGAAGAATCATGAGGATGAGAAGAAGAAATTGAAAGTATGTCAGGACTAACGGGAGCCAAGCTGGGTGTCCATAATGTAATATCAAACTTCTTCACACTTCATCTTTTCCTAATAATTCCTTCTGATTCAACATCACCTATTATTGTTTCTCTCAACGTGATTCAAAAAAATACCAGGCACACACGTAATATTCACACACACACTAGAATTGCAATGCAATGAGAAGCAGGCCATTGGCACTTACGAAGATTTTTTTCCCTCGTCGTCAATATTAATTTGCAATGGTAAAATTCCATTCTTCCTTGTGTGTGTAATCGGGAGACTCATCGCCACTCTCCTGTGTTGACCTTTACACATTATCAGATGTGCAATTCTCTTTGTCAGTGTGTGTGTGTGTAAGTGTGCATCATAATGAGTTATTATTAATGGATGAATGAGGAGGAAGAAAGATGAAGGGATAAAAATTTGAACTTGGATGAGTCTCGCAAGAAATAATTGAAATTAAAAGATGAGAATTCTCGTCAGACTTTGACGCCATTCAGGCAAAAAGAAAATCCAAAAGGATGGCGTAGTATTCTTAGCCCCACAGCAAAAACAATTTCTGTTTGAGCAAAAGGAAAAGTCGTCTAAATTTTTGGCCTAATTCACACACACTAGAACTACAAGACGAGGAAAGACATAACAGAAAGACAAGTTCTGTGTGTGATTGTATAATTTGAACTGGGGTGGTTACTATTTTACCTAATTAAAATTCTACTTACATGCGGAACACAGAGCTCAATTTGGTTTGGTAAATTAATGACAAGAGTCTTCCTCAGACACACACACTCTCTCCTCTCTCTGTCTCGAGCATAGTCATGTCAATAACTGGACAAGGTAATGCATTGCCATCGTATTTGAAAGAAAGACAAAGTACGAGTCAAAATGCGTCGAGACAGGGTCAAAAAAATGGGGAAAAACAATTCCTCTCGTTCCTACACACACAATTGAAAATACAACCCCAATACAAACGAACGATCTACAAAGGTTACAAGATTTTTGTCAAGAAGAAGAATCTCTCATGTAAAGATCTGTAGAGAGAGAGAGAGAGAGAGAAGAAGAAGAAGGACCAGCCCAAACTACAATTATAGAGACAAGGGACAACCTTTTTCCTGGATAATTACACGAGTTGAGAACAACAATGTGAAAATAATTTTTGTTTTCCATTCTCCGACTCTCGTCTCTTTTTTTCTCCAACTTCTCATCCCCACGTATTAGGAAGAGTGTGTATTTTTATTGTATCTTACAATTGTGTAGTTGGGCTGGGAAAGAACATGCAGAGTACCCTTTATTTTAGTTTAAGGGGTCACCATGGAGTGAACACAAATTTGAACTCCATATATAGAGAGGATGGAAGGGTACGCGTGAGTGGTGCAATGACTGATAGTGTGTGTGTGTACCAATTGGGAAATTAAATGTGACTGTTTGACCAAACTCTTTATTCCCCTCTATCGCTCTCTGGGGTTTGCCGCCCTTAACAATACTAAATCTAAACGATTACATAATTGGAATGAGCGGACAGTATAAGTCACTTTGTCACTCTGTCTTTCTTTCTCTGTTTTCCCTGTTTTAAAAACTGTCGAGTCTTTTTCTCAAGTGTCAAGCGGGGCTCAAGAGAGGGATTAAAAAATATAGATTAATGGACGGAGATTGGAGGTCAATAGGTGAACCTTGTTATTTTAAATTTTATTGGATTTTACAAAAGGTTTAAAACCGTATTTGGATAAAGCTGGACATACAATATAAAATCCGAGGATTCTAAAAATTGACGCGACTCGACGCCGTTTAGCTGTACGACTACAGCTAAACACACAAGCGTAATTCAGAAATGACACTGCCCGAGTTTCGATTTTTGTTGTCTAAAATTTTTCCGTTTTCCAGTAGTGAAAATCTTTCTATTTCACATCTGAATATTCCACTGGACGTCGAAACCACACACACACACGAGTTGTAAATTATCCCATATTTTTATGGACTACAATTAAAATCCTGAATTAATTTAAATGTTGTGAGTCCTCACATACCTACATATATTGTTGGACAAGACATAAAAGTCTAGTCTCACGGATTCCAACATCATCTTTTTTTTATAGCCCCAGCACAACATTCTCTCTCTCTACATGACCAAACCCATCATCTCCAATTCATTTTCGATACACACACAACAACCAAACGTCGTCATAAGTGTCCGTCATACGAGTCATGGCTCATTTCTCTCTTTCTCTCTCTCTCTCACACACACACATTCTGTAAACGAAAAATGCCACGCGCTCCCCACTGTAACTCTCCAATTTCAAATCAAACCTTTTTTCGAAATTAAAGTCAACTTTTACGACAACTCTCAGGAAAAAAGCTCCATCCTCATTATTCATTTTCCCTTCTCTCCTACTCTTCTCTCCTACCCTGTGTTGTATGTGTTTTGTGTGTGTCTTGGTCATGTAAATTGTACATTGTAAACTTCCACTCTCCACACACACACGTTCAGTAATAAAAAGGAGTTGGAAATTCCAACTCCACACAATGTTGTCCTACGAGAACAAATTCTCCTTGTTAACACATGACCCATAACTTTTACTTTATGCCCTCCGTGTACAATTCTCTCTCTCTCTCTCTTCTCTCTATTTGTCCAGCTCCTGGCCTCCTCTTCAGCCTCAGTCCCTCAACGTTGAGGATGGCTATGAATATTCAAAAAATTAGAAAAAATCCAAAATGACGTTCTCTCTTTTTTAAAGGCTGTCCAATTGCAATGGCTTGCGTCTCTCTCTCTCTTTGTGTGTGTGTGTAAGGGTCTCATGGTATGTCCTGTGTGCATATGTGTGTGTGGAGAGAGAGTCTGGTCAAACAAAAGAGGGGATACGAGAATAGTAATAAGAAGGGTGACGTGACCAATAAATATCAAGGCAAAGCATGAGTAAAAATCTTTCTCTTTATATATAGTATGTGCACATGAGTGTGTGTGTCTGTGTGTGTGTGGAGAGAGAGCATACTTTGTAATGTAATAGTTTATTAGGGATGTGGGTTTTTCTCGTGTGAAGACAAGACGAGGGAAGAAGAAGAAAAAAGGAAGACGAAGAATCCACAGAGACGACCAACAACAGACAATTACCTACTATATACGTATATGTATATGTATATATAAGTAAAAGTCCTGATGACAGATTTATGAGCTGTTCAAACAAAAGGCAGGGAAAACGAACAAGGCAATTAAAACTGCATCCCAAAAGCATAAGGAGTGTGTGTGTGTGTAGTATATATAGTTGTGTGTGTACATATTGGAGTAAAAAAGAAACTTTGAATTTCAACTTGTACTCTCTTTTTTGAGAATTTCGTTTCTTATCCTGTGTGTGTGTTTGGTTTGGGGTGACCTGGATACGAACGAGGGTGACGAGAGAGTTTTCATCAATTTTGTTGAGGGGTCAATATTTCAAAAAATTAGTTGTGGATTTTGGAGGGCGGAGAGGACAGAGTACTTTGGAATTAGGAAGAGGGAGGGAGCAATTAGGATTTAATTTGTAATTTTAAACGGATTTTCCTGTGTGTTGTTTTTTGGAGAGAAGCAACAGTTGCTTTGTGTGATGTACAATGTAAGAACATGAGGGAAATGACTGAGGAGGATGGATAAAGTACCCCCTTAAAAAAGGTAAGATGTAAGGAGACTAGACGCTAGTGACTATAGTGTAGAAAAATGTTTGACTTGAACGCCACTCTAAAAAAAGAGAAAAATTTAAATTCTGGTCATCGTTCTGGACGCGAGCGTCTCCTCCTCCTCCTCCACTCTTCGTCTCTGGACTTTTTATTGTTATTGAAAGGTGGAAAGGGGTAGAGAGGAGAGGAGATGAAGGCCTGGAATGTGTTTTGTATGAAATATGGAAAGATCCACTACAAATATTTTAATTATCCGAACAATTATTTTTTTAAAAAAATAATTGAAAAGGAAAAATTATTTTTACAGATATTGTGGCCACTTAATTTGTGCTTATTTTACTACAGTTCGATAATACAAAGGTCAGTTACGTTATTCTTAAGTTAATTTGCATTAAACTTGACCAATTAAAATTTAACCGTAGGTTTGGTGGACCTTTTGAATCTATAACGTCCGTGCACCCAATTTTAGCAAAATATTTTTCAAGTGGCGTCCAACCGCCACAGAATTAATTTTGCGCTCCTCGTAAAAGCTAAAATTCAAAAAGCTAAGGCTAAAATTTTCAATTTACTTGATTGGAAAATCCTTAAAACTGTATTTTCCTATCCATCTGGCCAATCATGCCTCTCCTCGTCCTCATTTAATTTTAAAATGGACAAAAAACAGTTTTTTGAAGCATCTCTGTAAAGCGTACTGCTTCTCAGACACACACACACACAGAGTTGATCACAGTCAAACTGAAATTGAAGTGTGTGTACAGAATTGAGAGACTGACAATTTGTTTAATATCTTTGACTAGGATCAGAGAGCAGAGAGAGACTCAACATGGACACTTGGATCCCTTCCTCGTCCCTTTGGTAAAATGAAAACGCGGTTCTTCATGTTTGTACAAAAGCTCACAGATCAGAGATAAATAACTCCACTCTGTCCCCTCGTCTCTCGTCCTCAACAGTACAGAATGTATTGGACAAATATTATACAAACATTGTTCGTCATCAACCGTGTGTGTGTGTGTGTGTGTGTGACACTCCAGAGTTCATAGAAGGGAATCTGGGGGAAATCTGGGGGAAATTGAAATGGAAAAAGAGAGAGAGATTCATGGACCATCTGACAATTAAGGATTGAATAGAAATAGATGGTTGGATATAAACTGATTGCCGGCCAATTGTCTCTTTTTTTAACCATCCTGGGTATCTCACTCTTGTGATGTGTATTTTTTTATTTGTATTTTTTTCTGTATATTTCTATTTGAACAGTGAATGTAATCGGCAGCACAGTTACTTTTTCTTTTTTTTATTCATTGTGTTCAGTTTGAATAAACGAATAGCAGAATAAACGCTGCGTGTTTTTATCATCCCGTCCTATCTTTCCCTGGCTTTGTGTGTGTGTGTGAGAGAGAGAGAGAAAGAGAGACAGCCAGTTGGAGAAAAATGATCAATTCATGCTGAGGCTGTGGTGGATGGAACTTCCTGCCTTTAAACATTTTCAACACAATTAAAAGGGGAAAAAAGTGTGGGAGCGGGTTTTTTCCCGAATTAATACTTTGTGTAAGAAAATTTAAAGAATTTTGGAAATTGTGTAACAATTTTATGACGACGGCCTGCTAGAAATTTTTTTGAAATGCAAATAGGACATTGTCAGACTTCAACGCCGATCACAGCATTCATGCATGGTATGGTGTTATTATTACTAGCAGGAGGAAATTTCAAATAAATTTGGATCAAAAAGTCTATCAGATTTTTCTCTCATTTTAAATGACACATTTAAAATTGTAGCCCTGTTCAAAAGAGAACTATAGATTGTTTTTTAAACTCTACCCTGCACACTCCAGCATTCTAAGAATTGAAAGAGATTGGCCGAGTGACACTTGTGAATGAAATGAGCTGTAAAGCCCTTCTTTAGTATGGTCGACTTCAAATATAAATCAAAATGGCGTTATATCAATTCAACGATGAAACCTCCCTCTCGAATTGAGGCCTATATTAATTTATGGAAGCTCTTTAATATGTACATTTTCTCTAACTACAGCGTAGAGTACAGTATAGAGACAAATAGTATTAATCTCATTTTATCAAAAAAATTAAGTTTTAATTTTAGCATCTCAATTTATTATACAAAAAAATCAGCCCTTTGGAAACAAAACTGTATTTTAAGATCGAAAATTCATTGTTTTCATGTTGGTCTTCGACGCCGCTTTTAATTTTTTTTTCACCTACCGATATTATCGAGTTATAGTTTCACCATTTTTTCTTGTATTCGGTTTTGAGAATCATTCGATTTTTAATTGCCAAAACAGCTTACTCAAAAAATTGATGCAAATGAGTCCAATTAAAATATTTTAATTCCTCCCATTTGACACTTTCCATCTAAATTAATTCAAGGCAGTCACACTCGAATCCTGCCCTGAGGCTCTGTACTTATGTACTCAATTGAAAACGTTTCAGAGCAGAGACAGACGGTGAAAGTATGGCTTCCCATTGTTTTCCCACTCTCTCTCTCTCTTGTCCTTCCCTCTACGAGCCACACAACTTTTTTTCCAGGAAATCAGAATTGCGTGTCACTTTAAATGCTCCAGTATAAAATATACAGTTAACTGTACTACTAGGACCTCAAAGCTTGCATCCATAATTTTTTACAAAAAAAACCTACCTACATGGCTGTCAATTGTATACACACAGCACATCACACGTCTCTCTCCAAACACACACACAAAACTTTTTGTCCGGAGGCAGGTCCAATAATTCCATTCAGATTTTGACACGAGAGAAGAACGGCACTCAATAGACACCGAGAGAGACTAAAATAAAAGTTGAGCACACACATACACTCTCTCTCTCCCTCTCTCTCGAATATCACATGTGGAGAGAGGATCGCCGGAAGATAGGGAAAATGCTAATGAGCTCCCGTGTCTCTCCTAATTGTCCGTGTATAATTGTACTGTCACAGTTCAGAGTTCACAGTTTTTCTCTCTCCCTCTCCCTTTGTCACCATTTTGTGACATTATACAGTCTAATATTGAATTGTCACATAACAAGCCTCTCTCTCTCTCCATCTCACACACAGCAGTCCATCGACAATGCAACATTCTCCACACACACACACGCACAACCATTCATGACAGATAATGCTTTGGACGCACAGTGCAATGGTTATTATTATGTCATTTCATTGTGAGAAGTTCATTGTGGCTGTATTAATATAAATCAGAGTCCAAATACAGGAAGGCTTCTTTGCTTAGGGTCTCCTCATCCTTTTTGTCCAGGACACACACACAAGGGGACAAATAAGTGGCAATGTACCTCTCTCTATCTCAAAAAGGTAATAATGGGCACACACAACAAATAGAGAAAAGGAAACGAAGCGAAAAACATGGTCTTTCCCTCCGTTTTTTTGAGGACAAATCCACTGAATTGACAATGAAGAGGCGGACTCCATCCACGACTGTGTGTGCCTGTTTGTGTGGAGAAAGAGAGGCTATTCAAGAAAAAAATCCTCACATTGATCTTCGCCTATGTACTAAATACACTTTTACACGTTTGACCAACAAAGAAAACTATTTGCCCCCTCCTCCTCCCAAATGAAATGATGACGCTATTGCAAGGCTAATTTTCCTAGTCTTAAGTCCCCCAGTCCAATTCCAGCTTTCCCTCCTCCCGTGTTTGGGTTGCCTGTGTCTGCCATGAAAGCAAGAGGAGAATTATCGAGGATTGAGATTTTCATTGGAATGAATCAATAGAGAAGGAAATTGGGAGGATTGGAAAGCTTTTTTTCCTGTGTGTGTGAGTGAGAGAAATTTGTGTGGAGGTACACACACACACACAACAGAGAGGGACAGAGGCTGGAGCTGTTGCTAATCTGATTTACTTTATTTCTCTCTGGAAATACTGGAGCAGATTGAATTGAGCCGAGCCCAGAAAAGTATAGAGAGAGAGAGAGAGAGAGAGAGGGAAAAATCCATTGACATTATATCAGCCATTAGACGTATAAATAATAAAGAGGAAAAGTAGGTACAGGAAGGTATGCTACACACACACACACCGTGTGTGTGGGATTTTTGTTTTTTTAAAGCTCGTATTATTTTAAGGGACTTTTTTCATAAAATGGCCAGCTTTATCTCTTTCACTGTTTTTTAAACAGGATTATATGCTCATTTCTCCTGTATTTTTTGTTCGGGAAATTGGATTTTGGGTTTTCTTTTTCCTTCCTAGTAAGAATGGAACTCGTCAAAGAGGAAAATAGAGAGTTTTGGAGAAATGTAAACAAATATTTTATTTTGAGGACGGTTCGACATAACTTTTGTGTAATCAGCCAAATTGTAAATGGTTAATTTAATTTGACAAAATTATGTCCAAAATACTTTAAGCTCTGTGTCGGTTGGGTGTAGGATCGACCGAGCGGCGTCCAAGTTGTGCAAAAATCCTTTCTCCCTCTGCTTTCACTAAACAACAACTTTATTTAATATGAAATCTATTTTCTTCTCTCCTAATGGTTTAAGCATTAACCCGGAGCTTGGTTCCGTGATGCCCCCATGAGCACTTTACTTTTTACTGTATTGACGACTTTCCTTTCTGGTGTGTGTGTGTGTGCATATGATTGCATCATCATGTCTAAAAGAGAGAGAGAGCTTAAAATACTAAATCCGGACCTCCCAAAATGTCCCCTCTCAGTCAGAGTCTCTCTACCCAAATTCATAATATATAGACACACACACACGTACTCAAGGTACATAGTAGTATATATAATTTATTTTCGAACATCACGCTCTCCAAATTCCCTACCACCATACCATAACTGTATACCAGCCTCACATGAAGAGGAGGAGTGCAAAGTGCCCGCATTTTACTCCTTACTCCTTTACTCAATTCAATTGAAAAGTTTCTTGAGTTTCTGGACGTCCAAAGTGAAAAATAAGCTCACTCGTTTTTCCTCTCTCTCTTCCTCCCTCCCTCTTCCCCTGTAAATGTAAATGTGAATGCACTCACCTCCATTTGAATCACACAGGGATGGAATGGGTGGGGTGTGTGTGCGTGTGTGTGGAAAAAATAGTCGTTATATAAAACTTAATGCATGTATAGAAAAGCTGTTACTCTTTCCATTCGGATTCAAATTCACTCTCTCTTTCTCTCTCTCTCTCTCTCTCGTCGTACACACACACTATAAGGGGTACATTACTGTAAAGTAGGCACTTGGGTTGCGTATAAGTGACTCGTAATGTTCTTACATTACGACAGAGGAGAGAAGGAGAAATGCCTCCGGCCCATCACAGTCACCAGTCAATTGTAAATAGGAAGCGATCCAAGTGGAAGTGCATGTGTGTGTGTGTGTGTTCTGTGCACCCTCAAGTACACAGTTTCATAAATGTAAATAAAAATTAAGGCATGGAAATGAAGATGTGTTCATGTTTAAATTAAACGACTCTTTTTTCCCTTGGAGACAGAGACAGGGAATCTCCTGCTGACTCTTCCGGCCTCCCAAAATGTTATTTTATGACATTTTCACATTTTCCCTGTACACGTGTGTGTGTGTGTGTTGCCGAAGGGGGATTTTCTCTGATTTTAATTTCGTGGGGGCCATGTCACCAGCCAGACGTAGACGACGCTCTGTGACATAATTCACCTTTTTGAGAGAGAGAGGGACATGATTAGCCAGACAGTAACTCACGGATTTCATTGCATTTAGATCCACATGACTGGATTTTTCATAGAGAGAGAGAGAGAGAGAGACGGAGAGGGCAAATGCAGATGCTCAAAAAGTGTATCTTCAGATTAGCTCAGATTCCTCCTCCTCCTCCTCCTCCGTGAACTGCAGTCTGTACACGAGAGTTGGAAACACTTTAAAGTTTTATTTGTTATTGTAAGGACGGGAGGGAGAGGGTCCCCCTTTTCTATTCTTTATCCTTGTCCGCCTGTTGAGTTCTCAAGATGATCATTCCAAGTTTAACTACTAGTAAAGGGACTCCTTTTTCACTGGATAATGGGATGGTAATGCAGTGGAAATGGATTTTCTTAAAAAGTGAAGGGAGACTTTAAAGGACTGTTTGTACAGCCCAATACAATACAATGAGAAGGGACATTTTAAAGTCTGAGTCACCGACTGAGACTACAGCTAAAAGTAGTTGACAATATTTACTGGAAAGACCCATTCTTTGAAAAGGTCACAGGCTATTGTGGGCAATATAAACAAATGGGGAGTCCTGACCAGTTTTTTAAAAAATGTGTGACAGGTTTAATTAGAACTGAGTTGCAATAATTAATTAATTCCTATAAGCTGTAGGAGAGAGGAAAACTAACTACTTTTGATAGCGTCCCAGAGGATCGTAAATAATTGTGAACGGCGTGGAAGTGTGCAGCAATGGAATTTTTGAATTTAAAAATTAATAAAAATCTGTAAAAATAATTTTACTTCATTTCTGGTCGGGATTAGTCAAAGATTACATGTCAGGAGTTGACAATGAGAGGGACAATTTTTTAGAGTAAATAAAAGTTGAAGGGTCGAGTGGAGAAATTTGTTGAACTTGATTTTGTACATGGAGAAGGACTGATTAGCCCTTAAATGTGAGTTGAGGGGAGATGAGTTTTGGTTGACAGATTTTTCAAGAGGATTGAGGGGACATGTTGACATATCCTAATTGTAAAGTGGTTGGCTGTGTCCTCGACTGAAATTTCAAAAAAAGGGTTCCCTTCCTCCAGAACCATTTTTTCATTTACTCTCCTTTTCTTCATCGCCCTTAAACCGGGTGTGTGTGTCAGAGCTAGAGAGTGGAATTAGGAATTTGTTCGCCTGTACAGACACACAGCCATCCATCTAATTCTAAATTTTCCACATCCGTCTCATAGTCTCCAATTCAAATTTCCGATTCCACACACACCACATTACACACACAACAGCCATATCAAAAAAATCCAGGTCACCCTCCTCAAATAATAAAAAGCTTTTCCCCTTTTTTCTCCATTATCCTAATACAGGATCAACTAATGTGTAATGCTCAATCCCTTTAGCCTCCATTCTCATCACAACAGCTCAGCTTTAACTCTTTTTTTGTCAAGCCATCTCTCTCCGTCTTTCTACTTTTATTGTCCACATTCAAAATGGCGTTATGAAACTTCCACTTTCTCCAATGCTGTACAATGTTGAAAACCATGGCTGGTGACCGAGTCCTCGATGGGAGGTCATTTTCCAAAAAATGTAGGACGGATTTTGTTGAAAATATCCAAAATTTTAGCTGTACGACTAGAATATGGAAATTCTTAGTAAATCAGGTTAAAATGATTTTATGTTATTCTGATTGTCTAAAAGCATAGAATGAGTTTCTAGTAGACTTTCTAAAGGGATGTTTCAATATATTTTTTTTGATTAAAATTAGTTGAGAATTTCTTTACATCTATTCTTAATTCACTTCCTTGTCTACTCTTTTGAATGTTTTTATGGTGCTGAGGACCGCATGCTATTCATCTTATAGCAAGAAACGGTAGGGGAAATGAGGGTGAAAATTCTTCCATTTTAAATTTTAATCTAAATTAAGAAATGCACGATCAAGGACAATTTAAAAGAAACTCACATTATCTACGGTTATCCCGAGTAATTTGAATTACAATTAACAAACATTGAATCCAGGATTACAAACTATACTCTCTTTCTTCCAAAACCGCTACCAAAATAGTCAATCGGCGTCGAAATCTTTTAATATGAAATTAATGTTTCTTCCACACTCAATTTGAATATGTATAGCATTTGGTTTTGAAAGCCGGTTTAGTTTTGACCCGCTGCTCCCCTGGATGTTTGAGAATGGATCCTCAAGGGAATCGGCATTTTCTTGTCGGGACATGAACACACATTTAAAAAAAGGAATTCATGGTGACAGTTTTCTTGTGGCCCTCTCATCCTTCTTTGTTTGCCTTTTTATGTAACTCTTTTTTTTCTGTCTTCTCTCCTCTCTCTTCTCAGTTTATTATGATGAGTTAACTATCTACCCAATGACAGGGACATGTTCATTGCCCCTCCATCCTCTCCCTCTCTTCCTTTCTCTTGTGAGTTGGATCTTTTGCCGAGGAAATGAAGTTGAAAATATTTTCGAGGTAAGTAAATATGAAAGCGGAGGAAAAAGTACAGAGGTAGGCCAGGCCGCAGGCTGAGCAAACATGTATTGATGAGGACATCTTTGAGGACAAGTCTCCTCTTACCTTTTATCTTCCTCACCGTGTTACGTAACAATCGAACCGCAACATCCCAACAAAACTTCCCCCCTCATGTAGTCATAAAGGATATGAGTCTTTGAATTTACGTGTCTCTCTCTCCATACACACACGACTCAAAAATAAAATGTGGGGAATTTTTTAAAACCACATTGTCAACCTTTTGAGTCTTGCTTTCCCCAGTTTTGTACATACAGGGTGGATCACAACCTTACATAATTTGATAACTCTGTCAGCTTATGAGTCTCCCTGTGGATAAAGAGGAATTGTACAGTTCTTAAGGGATTGCGAAGGAACGTGTAATTGTGCAAGTGTTTGTTTAGGAATGTCAACCAGGACTCTTCCTCTCTCTCAATAGAGTCCCTTATTTCAAGTTTTCTTGTAGGCTTATTGTCAAAGCACTTCCCCAATTTTTTATACAACATACAGTCTTGTATGATTTGTGTACACAGAATTAGAAGGATCCTTCAACTCTCCATCTTCCCTTAATGGCTCAACTTAACCGAAATGTATCAAGTTTCATCCAAAGTAGCCTCTTACATTACCATCATTAATCCTAATGTTCAATCCATTTACTCACGACTACGCATTTAAAACGGACTGAACTCGGGTTGGGGAAAATCAGCGTCATTTTGATAGTGCTTAGAAAATACCTGACAATCTTATTCCAGCTAGGAATTTCCTAGTCCGATTTTTAATTTTTTTTAAATTGTGGTACTTCGACGCCGATCCACTACAATGGGCACCCTTTTGGCTGACAAGGATTTTACAGTAGTTGTACAATAAGTGACGTATGTTAATGCCAATTAACCGAGAATTAATAAATTTCACATCTGGAGCTAGATGTGGGTTACATTAAAAACTATTTGTACTTGACCGCTTCATGACACACAATAATTTCTGGATAAAAATAGTGAATGTTAACCACACCTCATAATTTCTTTCAGCTTCCACGCATTACCTGGGACAAACAATGGGTTTTGCATGATCTGCCAGATCAAAAAGGAAGACTGCCATGAACTTTTGGGTAGCTGAGGGCCAGCGGATCCTCACTACTTGTACTCCTGGCTCTAAATTACATGATGATGTAATGCGAGTGATTCCCAATCCTCTCCTCCTCCGTAATAAATTCTATTCTCTAATAATTCCATGGCATACATGTAGCATGGGTGGAATTCATGCCTCAGACTTTTAGTCATTGTAATTGTAATTTTTAATTCCCCATTCATCCATCCATCCATTACACTCTCTCTGTGTGTCTGAGTGGAGAGCTTATCATTTAGAATTTTATTGTTGCTCGGGGGGAAGAGGAATTCAAAAAATGAGACGAGTCTCGTGCCACAGCTCTACACACATACACCATTTATGAGAGAGTAAGAGGGAGATGAAGAAAGGTGTAGCTTTATCACATTATTATCCCAAGTAGCATTGTTTTGACTCCGTGTGTGTGTTTGAGCTGGACCCGCTCCACTCCAGAATGAAATGAATTAATGAGATTACAGGGCTAGACAGTCAGTCAGCTATCAAGCTGTGTATAATCCTACAACAGCTCTCCTCTCACATTTACATAATTCTAAGCCGGGATATAAATTTTTAACTATTTTTTTAAAAAAATATTATCTTCCCCACACTACATAACCACTACGGAGGAGTGACATGAAAGTCTCATTTTAATGAATGGCACTAATCATTCAGTTTCATTCTGATGAATTAAAATCGTATTATACCCACTCCTCTGTACTGAGGTCAGATTAAATGCGTATAATTTGTCTAAACCTATGTACTTTATTTTAAAAAAGCATGGTCAATACCAGTACAATTTTTTAAAAATATTAAATAGACTTTGGTAGAGGGAAAACATTTTATCAAGTTCGACGCCGATCGGGATTTAGTCGCGTTCAGATCTGGAGAGTAAAAGAAAAGTTTAGTAAAATATACAAAATTAATTTGTGCGGCAACAAAACGAAGAATATGTGATTATCTTCATTAAAATTAATTTGACGGCTTGAAATAACTATTTAACACCAACAAAACTAATGTACACTTAAAATTCGTGAGTTTTTACTCCGTCGAAAATTTGTACAAGTTCAACGCCGACTGAAAAATTTGCTCTTCATTCCCTATACTACCAAAAGTCAGTTAACTTGATTCTCGTTTGGAATATAATTTTCCTATTTAATTTTACCAAGTAATAATACCCTAAGATGTAGCTTCATCAGAGAGAAGATTTAAAAATTTTAAAAGTGGAAATGCCACTCGGGTTGAGTATGAAATGTCTGAAAAATGTAGTGACGATTGATTGACACATCCGAAATTTTTAAAATGGTTTTTATGTGTCTCCATAATCGAAGGATAATTTGTGTGCGTGTGAGAGAAAGAGTTATTTTTCTTACTGACGACTGAGAAATAGTTGGAAGATGAGTCGAGGAGGAATCATGAGCGGAGAAAGATGAAGGATACAGGAGGAATTTATTAATGTTGAAATTAAAAGCCGACACGACAGAGTCGAGGGAAGGAATGGATGAAGGATGGGAAGAGATTGGATCTTTGTTTTTAGAAAGGCGTGTAAAAAGGACCGCCATGTGATCTCTTCGTCTGGTCAATATGGGAATGTACAATCTGGTCATAGGTATGGAAGGGAAAATCAATTGCCGTGCCTTCGATTCAGAAAAATCAACAGGGTGCATCTCGCACCGTCACTGGTTAACTTCCCTTCTTGGTAGGAATGGAGGGAGATGAGTTTGATCAACGTCCATCAAACAATCCAGTTCAGAATTTCACTCAACATTCTTCAGCTGGAAGAATTTTTGTCGGTGAGAAAATTTCTAATTGGAACGAAATTTTTAAAATATTGGCCCACTTTTGATTTCGACGTCCGTCAAAACTTTGATTAAATATTTGGAATCTTAATTAGACTACAGGTTAGTAGTAAAATAGAAAATGAGCTAAGAAACCTAATTCCTTAGTCAAAACCTAATACCAACTACTCCACTCAATCGTTGTTGTGCTTTCAATCGGCGTTGAACTTGTACAAAATTGAATTTATTCATTTCCTTGTTCTCATCACTCAATCTCATATTTATGAGAATTTTACTGAATATTCAAAAGCAATTAGAAGTGTCACACACGCACATTACATTTTCCCACATCATTTGAACATGGAAACTGACACAGAGAAAGAGTTGAAAATTTTTATGACAAAAAGTTGAAACCCCATTTTTTCTTCTCTCTCTGATCACACATTGAGTCTCTTACACACACGCATACACATGAACGGAGACACAGAGACGTCAATTTCTCCTCTAAAAGGCAATAAAGCATATCGTAGCCCAGCCTGAATACAGAATGATTTTAACTTGACCCTAAAAATTCAGAGCACGGAGTACATAATTTGCCATCCACAGTTAACACACACACACACTCATTCACACAAACCTGTCACCTGCTCTAATTTCAAACAAGTGTCAAGTTTTCACTCCGTGTAATTAGATGACAATCAAATTTCACAATTACTCTCCTCCATCCAATCCAGACATAGTAACCTTGAGACTCATTGACACATGTTTTTTGGATCTTGACATCCACAGTCTGGGAAAAACTCTTTCATATTTAAGATGGATTTTTGTTACATGACAAAAGAGGATGACGCCTGCATCCTCCTCCTCCTCCTCATTCCTAAATAGTCATCCCACTCAAATGATAATCGTAAAGGTAACAAGGAATTACAACGAAGCCCATGAGCTTGTGTGTGTGTACACAGTACTACACAGTCACAACTACATAAATAAAGCCATTTAAAAGAATACAAATTACAGGGTTGTTATATTGACTGGAGGAAACCCCACTGTAATTACACCTTTCAGCGACTCATTCTCCATGTTCCCTATTCGTAACAACAACACACACACACACATACACTCACTCCCTTTTTGTCTTTGAGTCTCTCTCGTCAATATGCAATATGCTTTGGAAAAAGAGAAGAGGAGGGACGAATAATTTTGTGTGATGGCTGGAAGAAACGCAACTCCGAGAGAGAGAGAGAGGAAATGGAGGGAAATTGACATGTAAATTGTAACTAAATAATGGTAAACTGTATTGTTCCAACAGAGAGAGAGTGTGTTTTTTGGTGCTGTGAACAGGGACACATGGTTCCCTCCGGAGTAAATTGACCATCTTAAATATTTATCTCCATTAGCTCGTGTTACAATGATTATCATATAGATGACAATTTAAATTTGAACACACAACATGACACATCTCGTTAGTCACAGACAGACTCTAATATATTTTCCTCAAATTGACTTTGTCGATCGGGACGAGCGTCCCCCATTTTCGTCCTTTGCTTTTTAGTGGGAGGGATGAGGAAAATGATGAGTTTCTTGAAAAATAAATACGAATTTAGACCAATTAAATGTACAATCAAAATTTGCTGAAGAATTGAACTATCCATCAAATTTGTTGGCTGCTCAAAAAATACGAGACGGCGTCGAGTCAAACAATTTTTTTTTATTTTTTTTACACATTTTTATTTTTCATTCACTTTACCTTCCAAATAAAATTTTCTTTTTAAAAATCCAAATTTCCCACATCCAAACGTTCCATTATTCATACAATAAGCCATTTCATGGAAGAGTTTAAAATTCTCCACCTCAACAAGGAAGAGCCAACCTTATTGTGGCCTGAAGAAATTTTCCTGAAGAAAAATAAGAGATAGATGCTCAGACATAAGTAATGAATTAAAGTTGAAAAGGTCAAGAGTGACAATATTTTAAGGCGGCTCATTGAGAGAGAAAAGATCCTACTTACACACACACACTCTCCTCTCATCTCTGAATTCACACTTTGAATGTGTTTTGTCAGCAGGGGCTGTGTGTGCCTGTGTGAGAGAGAGGGGCTCCAGATCTTCTTCTCTCATCTAAATCTTAAATGATAATTCCCCGTGCGCATATCAACGTCAACAGTAATATGTAGTGTGAGAAGTGGGGAACCTGTCGTCCTATCTTTAACTCCACCACCTTCCCTTCCCTTTGCTGTTCTCATCCCTGTGGATGTACAATACAATAATGCCAGTTATCCCATGGAAAAATGTTTGGAATTTTCTTGCATTGTGCCGAGAGAGAGAGAGGAGCCCCGTGATGGTTACCCCTCCATTGTCAGGACCAAAGAAAAGAAGAAGAATGCGTCTTTTTAACACACAGAGAAAGAGAATCCTTCTCAAACTTTGTAAATTCAATTGACCAAGGTAAAGAGAGCCCTTGTGTAACCTTTCACACACACACACAAGGGACACAAGTAAACCTACTTACGCTCCCATTAATAATAAACCATACCTCGATTGACTGGAGGAGGAACTCATACATACACACACACGCACACACACAGCATCTTAATGTAATCGTGGAAGGAGTGGGAAAATAAACTATGAAATTGAAATTGAAATTACAGGGATCTAGGGAGGGGAAGATTTTTCACACACATACACACACAATATTTAAGGGAGAGAGAGAGTCCTCAAAATGAAATATCATTCCTCTTGTGACACGAAGGGGTGTCCACATAATCCACAACATAAGTCCACACCTTTCTATTTTTAAAATTTTATCTCTCTTTCTTCAATTTTTTAAAGGGAGAATCCTTTTGAGACAAAATTTTAATCAGATAATTAGAGGAAATTGAATTTTCCATTTTTGTACAATTGTCAAAGTTCAACGCCACTCGGACGTTTATTGATGTTAGTTGGAATACTGTGCGAAACAGTTGGTGGTGAAGACTATTAATTTAATTATTGTGTGTAAATAATGAGGATCACAAAATATTCTGTTCCTAGTTAATTAGCATGATTTACCCTGTCTCGCTTTGCTCTCAAAATCCATGGTCTGATCTGACAAGGTGGTTTGGAGAGTTTTTTTTGTCCTGTCAGAGTGAATTAGTTGATTGGATGCATTCAGTCAAAATAAAGTCAAAAAATTGTTGGCAAGGCTCAACAAACAAGCCTTGAATTGTTGAAAAGAAAATCAAGAATCCTGCCCATCATCTCTCCATCCTAATATACATGTAGTGTCTTGTTGACATGCGAGCATCACTTTAAATTTGTCTCGAGTGACCCATTTCCAAATCCAACAATATTTAATTCAATTCAACAAACAACCGTTTCAGAATTCATATTCTGAAAATCAATTGAAAAATCAATGTGACGCGTGTGCGTGTGTGTAGGGAGAAGAGTAAACTAAATGTTTGATGATGCATTATCAACTCCACATTAGCCCAAATTCATTTAACTGTCAAGGAAGTCTCATACTTCTTTCCTTTGCTCCATCAGAAATTCCTTTGTGGTCACAATACACGCTTTCACTGTTAAAAAAATCTCCGTTTAAAATTCTGAAGGGTTAATGGGAGGAAGAGAAAATGTGGCTTTGGTTTAATTTGTAAAAATTAAATGATCGAGATTGAGTCAAAGTTTTTTGAAGGGTTTCAAGACGAAGAAACTGAGCTAAAATTAAGAGGTTTGCCTCGACGCCGCTTAATTTTGTGTACGGCGTTGTAGTCCTACAAAAGTAAGCAGGTCATTCAAGTTAAAACAATTTCTATATTTGAATATTTCAGAATTTATTCTCTTTAGTCTCGGATCCTGATAGATTGAAAATAGACGACAGTTTCAGCCGTGTAGAGTGACCAGGATGCATTTCAATGTGATGTAGATTACCAGGTGATCTTTTTTTAAGTTTTATCATTTAATTGTGACACAGCAAAAATGGGATAAATTTTTTAGAATTTAACACGTCCCCTGTTACATAACTCTCCGACTCGAGATCCTTTCGAGAAGTGACAGAGGAAAAGAAAAAGAAGCGGGTAGAGAAAAATACCTTTGTGGATATTAATAATCGAGAGACGTAATATAGGAGGGGGGAAATGATGAAAAGAAGGAGGTCTATTGTTACTTTGTTGTCACTGAGGAGGAAGGATGAGTGGAGACTAGTCTCCGAGTGTGTGTGGAATGGATTTTAAATTAGTCTCGGTACGGAGACTAAGGATGGAGAAGAAAAAGAATGAAATTCGCAAGTCATCGTGTACCGAGGTCACATCGGTCACTCATAAGTCCCCTATGATTTTCCATAATGAATTTCTTTTGTTAGTGGCTTATTGTCCTCCACAGTGGAGCTATTTTTTTATCAGTGTCGGGATGGATGTGAAGGGCTCTAGTATCTAGTTACTCCTTTCCTATACAGTTTTGACTTTTGTCTGTACTGTACATTACACCTTACATTGTATTTGTAGGTTAAGACTCTCAGTTTAATTTAAATATCTTTAATTTTTATGACTTTCACTTTAACACACAAACGCCTATTGTATTTTTTCACATGGAGTCGTACTTAGAAAAGTAGGATTTATTTGTAGGACTTGGACGCCGATCATGATCATGGCGGCCGAAAATTTTTTTCTCCCTTTTGTCTACATGATTTTTTATGACTGGTTAATTGGTTGGATGATAAAAAATGATTAATTTGTAATTTGTACCAATTTGGAAGGATGTATAACAAGGTAATTTCCCAGCTGGCGAACGAAGGAAGGAGGAGGATGAGGAGGAGGGGTTTTAAAAAACAAAAAGGATAATCCCGACAAAGTAATATCAAGTACAATTGACTTGTGGAGGTCTACCTCCCAGCTTTAAGCAAATATTAGATACCACCCAAGAGAGAGAGAGAGAGGAAGAGAGGGTAAAAATAAGAATGTAATAATTTAGACAAAGTTAGGGAGGGATGAGAGAAGGAGAGGAGAATCTAATATTTTCAAATGGGAGAACCAACTGGTTTACTGGTAAAACAAACAGAATTCTTCATATACTACTTACATGTATAATCCTTCTCTCCTACGCCCTCCCTCATGGAATTAACAGATGGAGACAAGAAGACTATGTAAGAGAGAGAGAATGGGTGAATGGGCGTTTTTTAAATATATCTCGTTGTCGTAAGTGGACAATGTTCGTAAATCATTTCAATGGACGAGGTTATGGTTAGGCTTTTAGTCATTTTGAAACATTTCCTGGTTCAAAAATTTTTTTCTCATTCAAAATGTCCACTGGAAATATTTTTTAGAGTTGACAACACATTTAAAACGACATAAAAAGGATTGTGAAACTCAACAATAATTGCTGGACTTCGACGCCGATCATACACTTTGAGCACACTAAAATATGCAGTAAAGGTAAAGTTGTGTTGTTTCTCTCCTGCTTCCTGACAATGATTTCATTTGAAAATAATTTCTCAGAAAAAAGTACAGATCTGACTCACCCAAAATGATTACAATTCCATTAATCATAAAATTAAATTCACAATCTTTTCATCAAATAATTATTATGTAGACTGTATAATCCACTTTAGACCCCAAAAAAATTCCCTTCCATTCCTGTTGACAGCAATGTTGTATTATAAACAAGTTTTCGTCTCTACTCTCTTCCTCTTTCTCTTCGCGCACAGATGAAGGTACCTGCACTCCTTAGTGTGCTGACTAATCTAATTAATAGCTTTCCTCAAAATCCTCCTGTCAATGAAGTCATCGACAACAACAATCAACTCGGAAACTTTGAACCGGAAACCACCAGCAAAATATTTTTTCCACTGATCGGCGTCCAGCAGCTGCAAAATTGTGTGGTGCAATTCAATTGACCTTATTTGACTTTAAATTCCTTGGTTGTGATCACAACCTCCCCCATTTCAAAATGACATGAGAAAAAATGACTCAAACTATTTAATCTGTTATTTCCTCCACAATTGTATTGCATTGTTAGGTCGAATGACGTCAGTTCAGTGGCTCCGGAGGAGGAGTCGACTTGAAAAATCCAAATTCTTGGAAAATATTGAAATTGATCGGGATAGAACAAACAAAGAATGACATGACAAAGCAGGGGGTCTCTTTGAGGAACAATATATATATATATAACGTTTGTTCAAAGCCAAACTCATTTGTCTGCCTCTTCAATCTTTGAAAAGACCTTCTTAAGGATTTAATAGTCTCTTCAACGATCCACCTTTTTACATTTACAAATATATCTACCTGCTCAAGTAGGGTTTTGCTCTCCAATTGTCTGTCTATGGATTGCCGACAGTCTGCCTCTTCCTCCTCTGCAGTAGTACAAAAGAAGGCTGGTTTAATCTCCCTTCTTTCCCATGTGTTCAGTCCGATGTCAAACACACACAAAAAATGTCAATCCACTCTCGAAGGGAACATGGAGCGTAACTTCTCCGCCTCCTACTCAATTAGGACTAACTCATTGTTGTTCTGCCTGTACAGAGTACAGACTCTGTAAATCCAATAAAATGTAATTGAAGTTTTATGACCGATTATCATCATTACGATTATATATTGTTCCGACTTCTACCCTCTTTCCCTGTTCTTTCTCGACAAATAAAGACGTCTTGATTGAGAGAGAGAGACCCACAGTAAGCAGAGGATGGAGGGAGGAGGCGAACAAATATATAACAAATAAATTACATTTAATCCCTGTCATTTGAACCCCCTCGCAATTCATTTTAAACTCATTTTTGAAGGAGTGACCCGCTTTCTTCTTTTTCTTGTGAGTATTGGGACGAAAGGGGATGTTTAGGAAGAATTTAAATGTTGATTAGGGTTCAGTTCACTTGTTAAAATAAATTATAGTCAACAACAGAATTGAGAAGGATTTCTACTTCTGGCGTGGAGTAGAAGAAAACATTAAAAAAAGATATTTTAAGACTGCTAGAGTTGCACGCCCGTTCGGGAAGTTGATTGTTCAAATTGGATTATACGGTCGGTCAGCAGAAGATCAAATTTGACCTGTCGTTCATTACTTTAACGTAGACACAATTACAACAGATAATTTTTAATTTGTCCCTGATAAGAAGAACCAATTTATATTAACGCAGAAAAAGGAGGGTATCGGATAAGCGCACATCTCAATAACAGAGACAATTCTTCAGAAAAACTCCTATAAAACTGCCCACGGGGGTAAAATACGATGAGGAATCCGATTCTGACATTGGTTGCATGGAATCGGATTTGCAAAACCCGAATCCGGGCATTTTCGGGTAAAAAACAGTAAATTTTTCTACATTTGGCTGTCGGATTAACGGTGCCGTTGACA
>WJFB01001424.1:0-31686 GCA_009870185.1 Pygmarrhopalites habei | reverse complement strand
TTAGAAATTGGGGCTATGTGGAAATTGGATGTCAAATTGGTTGAAGGGGTGGTGGTGAGCACTGTTATTTATTTTTCCTGGAATAAAACATCTCAGTTTACATAATGTTGTATTTCATTTTGAGTGTAAACGTCTTTATACTTATTTAGTTTAGAAATGTTTGATCGATTTTCAAGAAGCCGCTGAAATTTTATCCTAGAAAAGTCAAGTCGAGATAAGTGTTTTCCTGGGAGGTTTCACAACCAAATGGAGTCTCATTGGTCATTAAAAATATGTAGTGTCGTCGATAGTTGGGTCAAAGATCAATCACAAAGATAATCACACAGAGTCAATCATATACACTTGGGTATATAATTTTCTTATCAGTGTTACTCTTACAAGTAGAAGTATCAACCAAGTTTCGTGATGATATTTTTTTACTCACAACACAAGAAAAAATAGTGAGTCAAAGATTGAGTATACACCTAACATAATTCGAGACAAGATTTTGATTTTGTATTCACACACTCACAAATACACAAGTAAATTCAAACAGTGGAAAGTAGAGACAGTGATTTCAACTTCAAAATAAAAATAGGTTTTGCGAAAAGAGAGAAACCGTGTGTACACCTATACAATATAACAGACCAGATTTTCTATACACAAGATGAAGTTTTGCGTTGTGGGTTCGGGTATTATAGGCCTCACCACGGCAAATGAGTTGCTCTCTGAGTTTCCGAGTGCGGACGTGACGATCATGTCGGAAAAATTCGGGGAAGAAACGACCAGTGACGGTACACTGTCAGTCATAATTTTGATGACAACAATTGGTTCCCATTAAATGCACTAATTAAATTATTATGTAGGAGCTGCGGGGATATTTAGACCTGGAAGTGGATTCCGAGTAGCCGGAGATGTTGATGGGGACCTCACCAAGTAAATAAATCCTCCTTTAAATATTAAATGACTAGTTTGATGACGTGTGTGGTATTACAATTTAATTTTGCATTCCAATATGTGATGCATATTATGTATTGCACCAGAAACTGGATTGTCTCGTCATATGAGCACTATAATTCCATATTGACTTCTGATGCCGCACCAACTCTGCATGGTGTCAAATTTGTATCCGGTTATATGTACTCTAGTACAGCAGAAGACACAACAAAAGTAAATTTCCACTTTCTCTCCCCCTTCTTTGTAAACACATAGACAATCAAGCCACTTTCTCCATGTAATTTCACTACATTTTAGAACAGCCTTCTACAAGGTCTACTCCCAGTCTACAGGGCAATGAAAGACGATGAGCTGAAAATCTGTCCAGGGAATTGGCAGCATGGATCATATTACACGACCATGGTCATTGACGCCAATCTACATCTCAAATGGCTTATATCAAAGTTTGTTTCATTTTAAAAATGAAATTCAATCTTACTCACATTATATTAATTAATATCAATTTGTATATAGGCTACAAAAAAGGGTCAGAGTGAACAGAACGAGAGTACAGAGTTTCAAAGAACTGTCTAATTATGATTTTGTATTTAACTGCACTGGCTTGGGTGCAAAGTGGCTATGTAATGATGATCATGTTGTTCCAATTAGAGGTCAGGTTTATAAGGTGATTTTTAAAACTAATCTACACACTAATAATTTTTTAAATAGAATCATTTTAAAATAGAAACTATATACTTTTTTAACTTCTAGGTTAAAGCTCCTTGGATAAAAATGTTCTACTACTCGAATTCAGGTGCGGTTCTTGCGATAAATGGCATTAAATGAACTTTACATTCTGTTAAGATTTATAGAATATCAATTAATAAGAAATATTTATATCTTGGTCATTTCAGACACTTATATTATTCCTGGTAAGCCAAATTCATTTCAATATGCAAAAAAATATATTTAGTTAGTTATCAAGTAATCTAACCTAATTCTCTTGGCCAGGGATGAATCTTGTGACACTTGGAGGGACGAGACAATATGACAACTTTAATACTGATATAGATAAACACGACTCGGCTGGGATATGGGAAAGATGTACTCAATTAGGTAATCGTCTAAATTTCAAATGACCCCATGTGGACTTGATTGAATACAAATTTAAAAGAAGCGATAATTTTTCAGTTCCTAATCTGAAAGGAAGTCAGGTCGTCAAAGAATGGGCAGGACTAAGGCCATATAGAGATGTTGGAGTTCGTTCAGAACTTGAGATTATCAAGGACGGTTCAAGACAAATTAAGGTAACTATCTTGTCACAAATGAAATACAACGAAATACTACTAATTATATAATATCTGTTAGGTGATTCATAATTATGGACATGGAGGATACGGAATTACATTTGCTCCTGGGTCTTGTAAAGAGTCTGTGAAACTCATGAAGGAATCCCAAAAAGGGATTTGGAGACTATGGAGATCCAAAATTTGATCTAGATCTGAATTATATAGAAAAAGAGAAATATTCTCAAGAATATTAAACAATTTATTTTCTCAACTAGCATAGTCCATTATAAAATTATGCTGTTCCCCTGATTATTGAAAGATAAAGGATGAATGAATAAACTTTATAATAGATATTATATAGTGCTACAACAGGCACAATTAATAATAATGAATATCAATTTTACTCTATGACTTGGGCTTGGAATCCTGGACAACCTAATTTAGTATCCCAGAACTCAAATCCCTTGTCAGTCAGAGTTTGCTTAAGAGTACTCAAAGACTCTTGATTATTGTCTGGTGGAATAAATATAAAGGCACAGCCACCCCCTCCAGCCCCTGTCAACTTCCCAGAGAATCCAAAGGATTTTCCTAAATCCACTACCATGTCCAATGATGGATGAGACACACCGAGTGTCTGTAGCAACCTGTGATTTTCTGAAAATAATTGTGGATTGATAATCTTCTTGTTCTGTATCTCTCCAACTGCTTCCTCCACAAGACTCCCGATATCCTCCATGCATTTTTTCCACACTTCTATGCTCCCTTCCTTCAATTTCGTCACCTACAACACATGCATCAAATGTACATCCTCATTTCAAATTTGTCTCAGATATTAAGTATAAAATCATCAAGGGTTAAACTCAGGAAAGTACAAGCTTCTTATTAATAAAAGCATTTTACCTTTTGAACCAACTCTAGAGTAGAACGAGGGACTTTGGTATCCACCAAAAGGACTCGAATTTCAGGACACTCTAAAACTTTTGTTGACTCTCCCTGATTATTTTCCAATCTTTGAAACATAACAGCTTCACCGAATGTGGCCACATGATTATCAATCCCACTCGGAGTCCCATGAACAAATTTCTCACTCAAGAAAGCCCAACGATTAATCAAAACTAAATCTTCTCTAGTTTGACTGACATTGATTCTTCGAGCTGCCAGGAGCATCCCCCCAACCAAAGCCACACCAAATGATGCTGAACTCCCCAGACCTACGAACAACAAATTGTTTTAGTTGACATTTAGTTGAATTTTTAATGTACAATACATTTTACGGGTAAAAAATTCAAAAATGTACCAGCTCCTATGGGAAGATCTGTCTTTACTTCGAATGTAATTGGAATGATGTCATCAAAAATTGCTAAATACAACCCGAGAAATGCTTCTGTGGCCTTCAGTTGTCCAGATGCCAGTTCTGGAAATGGAGGAATCAACTCCAAATTTGCTTTGATAAATTCATGAATGATTTTCTCATCATCTTTATTCAGCGGAATTGGATTTTGAGCATTGAGTGTCTCATAACTATCAAAAAATAGGAAACATTTATATAGTAATTGCAATGTGTGAGGTTACAGATAGTCGAAGAAAAAAAATTACTTGTAATTCGGTCCCAATTTACTCTTCAAGTCTCTCAAATCTTGGAGTGGAATCCGGACATTGATGGCAATACCCAGGAATTTGATGGTCACAAAATCATCCGTGGCAAATCCAATATCCAAAGTCGTGTACAATCCTACACTAATAGCTACTGCCTTTTTATAAAAGACCACAGCATGCTCTCCATGTAAAATGACTTTCCCCGGAGCAAATACCCTAAACTTTTGTCCAGCAATTGTATCTCGCATTGTGACACAAAAAAAACTCAACAAAATATATTCTCCTATACAATACTACGAACAGCTACTCAAATTAAATTAAAATTATGTAATACTAAATTTAAAACATTGAACGTGACGTTATTATACCGTGAATTATATGATAAATAACAATCAAACAAAAGAAAAAAGTTTGTCAATTGATGATACTCTTTGTATACTTATTCGATGTCTTTGAATTAGTTAACTAACAATGATACAAAAAGGAGGAAAATAAACAAATTAGTTAATACTTCTCCATTCACTACTACTACTACTTTGCAGCAGCAGCTAAAAAATCCTTGTATTGTTGCGAAGTGAGAGCTTTTTTAATTGTAATTGCATGAACTCGTTCCTCGTAATTCTTAATAGATCGTACGGCAGCTTGGACCATCTGATGTCTTTTGACTAGGGGCTTTCCTTCAAATTGATCCGAGACTACGAAAATTTCCAGTTTTGCAGCACCACATCCAATTGTGTCTGTCACATCCTATAAAAAACGAAACAAGAGAAGAAACACACTTGAGACTCAATCTACAAATGAAAGAGCATAAATGACAGTCTAGGAATGGAGTCGCATAAAGAAATCTACAGTTCAGAGTTTGTACTGTAATGAAAAGTGTGTAGGATAATACCTACAACACGTAATTTATAATTTATAGAATTGCATGAGTTAATGGCATGGCCATCGACAAGTTTTTTAATAAAAAATTTCTGCTAATAGGCATTATTCAATCGTTCCGACTAGTTTATCCGGTCTATACTACACAGGCTTATGCAAAGTATTTTTTCCTTGTTCACTATTTTCACTTTCCTTTTACCTTCCTCAATAAATTTTACAATAAAAATCACAATGGGTAAAATTTTCACCAAATTTAGAATAATTTAATTGACAGTTTGCAACGCGTTTCGACATGTAGTCTTCTTCAGGCAGTCTATAAATTTTACACATAGCGAGAGTCTTCTTAAAGTGTATTGCTATCGCTATATTTTGATTTGTATGACAATTAACTGTCTTGTTGAGTCTTGCTCGATGATCAATTCTGCTTTAAACATTAATGATTGTCTTTAAAAATTTATCGACTACTTACAGAAAAATTATCCAAAAGGATCGCGAACGTTATGAGAACATAACCCACCGAATGTTACTTACAAACTGAACAATTTTGACTTTCAATCTCTCTAATCCTGACAAGCAAGAGAAATACACTGTCAGAAGGGAATATAAATTATGGTAATTATATTATAAATGAATGAAAATGAGGGAATTCCCCGGCAGCAAGAATTCCTCACACAGGGATTTTATACAAAACATTATAAAGAACTACACGATATCTCTGTTTAAATCTTCTCTACACACTCTTTTTGTTCTTCTCCCCTACAAACCTTTAAGAATAACTTCCCCTGCGTGTAAAAAATACAATGGAATCTTCACAAAAAGAACTAAAATGATTACCTAATAATTTGAATAACAAAATATAATACAAGAAAGGACGTAACAGTCAAATGTAAAGAATGAAATAACGACTTAAAACTTGTGTTACTTTATTATGTATTAGCTATCCAACTTACACACACTCACAGTCAAGAGCAGTGACACGGCACATCTGATGTCTAATGTGTTGAGGATGTACGTCATGAGATTCAACAAGAAGGATTTTTATACATGTATTATGCTGTAATACTACCGTCTACGCATATTTTGCCCGAGGACTATTCAATTGTTTTATTTCAAATTGCCATTCATGAAGAACAACAAGCCATTTAACCAACTAGCCACATTGCTTCGTACACACACACATCTCAAGACCTAAAAACTTTAAAAAATATTATCGTAAAACTAAATAGCATAACCTCCTTCCTATTTCCTTCATTTAAAAAACATGGCAAGTTTTCTTGTCATGTATTTTTACAAGAACTATACAAAAAATGTCATGTTGACTAAATGTCACTGAGAAGAAAAAGATGAATACTATTTTTTAAAAAAAAATGCTTGCACCAAGACAAAATACAAGTCAATCATATCACGGGTTAAAAGTCATCTTCTATTCATACTTGACTCAAGAAAAAGATTGAGTGAAGTTGTACCTCCTTCATGGGGGAACATTGGATTTTAAAAAAAGGAATATCATAAATTTCCAAGTTCCTTACAAATTTGTCCGTGGTTTGTCCTAACCACCAAGTATTAATAAAAATGTAATTACTCTGTGACATAAATCCATGACCGGTGAGCTTTCATGTAAGCATCTCACTCTGTGCACTACTTTTACTTTTTGTCGTCACTCAAACCATGGATAAAAAACACCAAGTAAGTGATACGTCAAACCATTACAGCTTGGACTAAAATTCAGTCAACTCTCTTGTTTACTTTTTAAAGCACGGACAAATTCTGAGCGAGACATTCATTCAAAACCTTCAAGAAGTATAATCAAAACCACGAATTAGATAACAATTGTCTTCCCCCATCAACTTTTTGCCTGATGACAAAATTGGAAGACATACCTCACATCACAGACTGTATTCCTTGCTAACAGTGTAGCGAATCTCAATGCCAAGTTAATTTCCAACTTGCCCCTCTCGAACTTCTCCTTGTCTCTACTTCTAGGTACAGTATAGCGGGGCTAAAAAGGACCACTAAACTGTCTAATAATAAAACACAGGGAAGGAGGATCCAGCTTATTACGCATAAAATGTTACTTGATATAGAGAATCGTGTGTGTGTAGCTCCCACCCTTCTCATTCATGAACTTGAAATAAACTGTTTGACAGGGACGGCGATGACTACGACGGAGAAGATGCGCCAGAAACCAAGGCAGGCTTCAAGGAGCAGAAAAAGAAGAAAGCACAAACACTCACACATCTGATATGAGCATCACTACAGCTGTTTTTGAGACCTATGAAAACTCTATATTATACAATACACACGAGTAATTAGGAGTTACGACAGTTACTGCGGCTACAAACAACAAATTCATATCCGAATACATATTATAACAAAAAAGGGAGGTTCTACAATATCTACAAGCATTTTCTCACATAGTATACAGTCAAGTTCACTATTGGCTATCGTCGTTGTTAGTCCAAGTGTCTGCTAAAGAAATCTACATAACTTACAGTCCAGTGTGTAGCATTCTGGTACAATATTACTACTATAGAATGCATACAAGTACTCCTTCAGGTTATACTGAATCAAAATCCTTACTGGTCAACAGCAACTGAGGACAACTAGTGCAATTAAATTTTTACACTGTGAGCCTTTAATCAACAAAATTAGCTTACTTCAATCTGTGACTACCCTGAATGAAAAATCCTCTCACAATTCACAGTATAGCAGTATCGAAGAAAATCCCCTCGTGTACAAATGAACAAATGATTTAAAATGTGATGATTAAACGACGCCGTGAAATTTTAGCAGTGCACACGTGTCCCTGTGGCAAGTGTGACACTATCACAGGAGATAAAATACTCCCGAAAATCAGCTTTTCGCAAATATAAACGAGCTTTTTCTTCATTCAATTCTTACGAAGTCATTCCAATTTCAGTGTTCTCATCCTCCTCCGTCTCTACTTTACATGAATATGTGAAATTTGTGAACCTCACCGTCAGAGACAGAGAGAGAGTAAAAATGTAAGGTAGACGGCTTCAGAGTTAATTTAGGTACACACCTCCTCAAGCTCAAAGTTCAATTCTGAAATGTCACCTGCACTGACAAGTATTTAAAGTACATGCCTACAAAATTACAAGTTGTTGCTCTTGAGGTTACATTGACAATTTCGTCCCTCTCCCATGCGTTTACATAGAAAACTGTGAATGTTGACGTCAACTCGTGATCCTAGATTATACAAATATATGAGCAAAAACACCTTTCACTATCAACAAATGATAATGCTGACTGCACGTTCTACACTATGAAATAATTTACAACTATCCTCAGATGATTTTTCAAATTCATGTCCGCATAAGTTGAGCATATCTTGGATGGACAGATGCAAACAATACTCAACTTTCCTACCATTTTCCTAGTGATAAGAGTGTCAAGTCTTGTTGTTCAACCAATTTCCGTCATTCACACACACCAGTTCAAGAGAGTCCATCATCATCATTCATCCACAGTTCCTTGTCTCTACTCAACAAAAATCCAATAGTAACCAGAGGCGTGAGAATGTGTATCTTATTTTTACATGCAGACTCAAATCCTTTATCAAATAACAAGTACAAATTAATCCTCGCTGCAAACAGAGATGAAACATACAGTAGACCTTCCAAGGAGGCTCATTTTTGGAATTGTCAACCGGACGTTATTGCAGGTACTTACTTTATTACATTAATTTGACTGTCTTGCTTTCAGTAACTTTATATTTTATGCTGGTATTGATCCGTCTGTTACACAGCCTTCTATAATAACAATTATTATTGTTTTGTGCAATATTAGGGACGGATCAGGAACCCGGTAAAGAAGGAGGAACATGGCTAGGCATGTCAACGACAGGGAAAATTGGTGCATTATTAAATATGCCACCTAAACCAAACACAGTCAAGTCACAAAAATTAGGAAGAGGCTTGTAAGTACTTAATCAAGATTGAATTTACATATACGTGTACATTATACAAATAATCTTTTTCAAAAAATAAATAGAAATAGAAATAATTGTCAAGTGTTTGGTTTATTTAGTTTGGTGGCAGACTATCTACAGTCAAATCTTAGTGGAATAGATTATGGAAATCAACTACAAATGAGAAATGCAGCAAAACTGTATCATAGTTTTAATCTCCTAACTATCGACCTGAACACCACGTAAGTTTATTTATGAAATTACTACACAATTGCATAAAAGATAGGACAAAGAAATAATTTGGAGCTAAATATTTACGATTAATCTATTACAGTGACAAGGAGAATGGTCTATCTATTTCTTACTTTTCAAACTATTCTCCTTTGCTGAATGAGAAGAGTGGTGACATTCACCTAGATGACCACTACCAAATTACTTTAGGCCCTAATGGAATTTATAGTTTTGGAAATTGTGCATATAATGCTCCCCTATTAAAAATTAAAGATGGTGAGGAGAGGTTTACTCGCTTAGTAGAAAAACATGGACAGAGATTGGAAGACGAACAACTATTAATTAATGGTCTACTAAGCATTCTGAAGTGTCCCGAAAAGTAATTATATATATATACATACTAAAATATCAGTCCTATACTGTATATTTATGTAACATTAAGTAAATGAATGCTAATTAATCCTTTTATGTTCCTGTTATATATTCAGACACTTCCCGGATCCAGAATTAGAAACAATGGCCCTAATGCGCTCCAAAAAATTTGCAAAAGGGATCAGTAGTCGTTTCGTGAATATCCCTTGGAAGAACTATGGATCTAGGTAAGTAAATAATTGGTGTAAATATTTACAATTTGTAAAATTTAAAGTACTAAGTCTAATTCATGATTAAAATTCTTCATAAATACAGAACACATACTATTGTATTGGTGGACAAGAATGACCATGTGAAATACTTTGAGTGGACTATGAAGGAACCAATTTTGGATTCATTGAATGCTGAATGGTCCAACTCTAAACATGAATTTCGTATACAAGAGCACGAAGATTCCATTTGATTACATCATTTTCTTTGGGAGAAATACTTTACAAGTGTCTTTATCTCACTTGATTCACTTCTTATAGTTTAGTATTGAATAAATTATTTTGTCATAATCTTTTACCAAACCCGTCACTAGATGTGCACATTTTTACCTATACATTATCTAAGATTATTTTGCAGATATCCACACAAATTTAGAATTTAAGTACAATTATTTCAATTTTTAATTGGCATCACTTACCGAGTATTCAGCAGCTAATTCTGATGTAAGAGCCTTCTTCGTATCTGAAACTACGTCTGATTCATCCATTTGCCACACACCTTTTTAAGCCGGGTCGGATTAGTCTGCAAAAATATGACGAAAATCAGCCTGATCCATTTCCCACACGAATTTGTGTATTGTATGAGCAGAATACAAAGGAGAAATTTAGGGAATAGACAGTTATGTGGTTTACCTTAAAAGATCCTGGAGTTGATGAACGATATGGGTTAATTTCTGACTACAATTTGCAGTCGAACGAAAATCGAAGACAATAAAAAATTTTCTCGTTCGAATGCTTAGCGCCTCTTTAGCGTTCTATGAATCTCAATTAAATGCCGATGAAAACGATAGATGAGGAAATAGGAAACAAAGACAATTTATTGACACTGACAAGAAGTATTTATGTAAACACCGGTAATGAAGTAAATGCAATATAAATAATACTTGGTTGAAAATGTACAAGAGTAAGTTTAATCGTGTTTCTCATGGTTTGCTTGGTCATCCGCCTCTGCCGTATCATCTGAAGGAATACAAAAAATAAAATTGTCAAAAGGGAGTACTCGAATGAGAATAAAAAAGTTTGAACTGAAGTCATGCAGAATTTACCGTCGTGATCGTCCATGAAGTCAGCACAACAGATCGAATATACAATAAGACTTAGGAACCCAAGAGGCAGTCCAAAAAGGACAGTAGTGAGAACTGGGTTTCCTAGCCACATTTCTAACAGGTTTATTTTTAATTCGTAGTAAGTTCGGTACAATCTGAAAAGCACAATTAAAATGTCAATTTCACAATAACTTTGGCACAAAAGTTTGACATAATTAAATGTTAAGTCCATACCTGACTAGAAGTGTATTACCACCATAAGCCTGTGTGAAGGGAAAAAATATTAAAATTGTGTATATCATCTAATTCAGTTCAATTCAAAAGGAGAACAATTTTTAACTATATTTGGCTTACGGTCCCACCGCCCTGAGACACATCCTCAAGGTAATTGAGAATTTTTGCAGCACTCCACCCTTCTTCTCCTTCATGTAGGAAATAATGCTCATAATTACTGCTGTTTATTACGAGCAAGTAAGGAGGTTCAAATTCAATTGTTGTGAATTTTGTCATAAAGTCAACGGCCGAAGTCCAACACAGTTGAAATTTTCTGTAAAACATTTCCATATAATTACTTGATGAGAATTATCCCTGTTTACATTTGTATCTTAAAAATTAGAACTTGTAATCTTACTCGTAATCAACAGCTCCTACTAGACTGCCAACTAGATCTCGAAAACTGCAAAGTCAACACACACAATTAAAATCCCTTCCTGGCCTTCAAATCAATTAATTTGTTGCAAGATATGTGTAATTGCTCACCTAATGTGATGACTAGGACTACGTCCAAGTTTATCCTCGTCAATTACACTCATAACAATCCACTTTTTGGTTTGAATCAATCGATGAAAGTTACTTCTTGTCATCCTCACGTAAGAATCAAATCTATTCGCCGTCACAAAATCCTTTAGCTGTACACCTTCCTTATGACTGACTATTGCACCATTTGATTTTTTGTGAATGATTCTTGGTGTGGAATTTCCTTCGGTCTGTAAAAATAGATACACAACGATAAATCTAAATGTAAATGCAAATGTTGCACAAGGATATTCAAATACACACGAAAAACATACTTGTGGAGTGAAATAGTAGTATCGATCCGTGTCTTGATATTCTTTCGCCACAGCCTCGTATTCTTCCTATAATAAAAGAATAAGATAAAAAGTATTATAATAAAATAAATATGCTAAAACTATTTATTTACTGGACATACCCAAAGAGTGTGACTATTCGATCCCAAATAGCCAAAGAAAATCCCATCAATCTCGACAGGGTCCAAAGTAGTATTCATTACATGTGGCCCATTCATCTTCTTTGCATAATCGACAATGTCTTCTGTTGTCCTTTCTCCATTGTAAGTACTTACTCGGTCGCCATGTATGCTGTAACAACCAACAACATGATGAATTTTCATTCTCATCTGTATATAATTATGCGAGAATTGAGTTTATTGTAATTATCCTTACAACATTATGGTGGGAAATCCACGAACACTAAACTCGGAAGCGACACTCGGAAACCGGGTACAATCCACTTTGGACACCCTGATATTCGTGTCATGAAGTGCTTGGGCCACATGATTAAAAATTGGTTCAAGACGCTTACAGTGACCACACCAAGGAGCATAAAACTGAAATTCAAAATAAATGTCAACTCATTCATTTTTCTTTACACTTTTTTACACGGGAATTGTCTGTTCAATCTTTGACAACTATGCTGTGACACGTAAAGTGTCCAATCTTAAAATGAGTAGTCCCAAAAAATTATCATAAGCTCACTTTGACTAGCCAAACTTCATTTTTTCGAACTTCCAGGAATCTGAGATTAAATTTAATTAATAAATTGATTACACAATCCTAAACTATGACTCATGATTAGTAAGACAAGAACAAAAAAGAAAACAATATTATTGAAGGGTAAACTACCTGTCCGATAATTCTAGGACTCTGGCTGCATGTCCAACAACAGAAGGGCGAACAATAGTAGACAAGCTAACTACAATGAAGATAATGCTCCACCATCTAAATTTGACCATAATTAAAATCAAATTCACCGCGGAACTTTCTCTGCTTTCTCCCGGAGAAAGGGATTTTCTCCTGGATGCCCAAGATGCATTACTCTAGGATGGAAATTTATAGTTTGTGTTGAAACATTCACAAATCGTTCTACTCGATTACCGAAAAAGAATGTAATTATATGAGTGTGGTTTTGAAAATCTATTAGCTACTCTTAGACTAAAAGCTACATAGGACGGACTGTCACTGAGCACGATATTAGCTTACTTAAAAATTTCCCTTTTAACAATTGGCATATTTNGACGGACTGTCACTGAGCACGATATTAGCTTACTTAAAAATTTCCCTTTTAACAATTGGCATATTTTTTTCATGACACTAGAACACTTTAGTAATTTTTTGAGAGGAAAATTAGGTCATTTTGTCAACCCTATCCCCCGCAATAAAATTTCGAAAATCTGGATTTTTGAATTTTGAAAGACTCTAGAGGCCAAAGGAAAGGTCAGATCAACAGAGTTCCCATTTAACGTCCATTTCTTTTGTGAATATGAACAAGTTAGTACGATCAAAAAAAATGTTTGTCAAAATTTTGGACCATTTTAGGCAGGTTTTGGAGTTCTTGACCCGCACTTTTTCCTTGCATTTTATTTCATAAATCGATGTCTAAATTCGAAAAGTAGCTACGGTTAAAAAAGAACGCAAGAACTTTTGCGGGTCAAAAAGTTATTAATTAATTTCGAACGAATTTTTTGACAAAGAAATATCTTTTTGGTATAATTCACGGAACGTGTCCGTCCGTCTGTGAAATCACTTACATTCAATACTAACAAGAAATTCATGATGAAAGTGAGGTTAACTAGCATTATAAAGCATGTGGAATGGAGTAGGTCACTCAAATTGCATATGTGACCTCCCTACGTGTCAAAGGTCAAAAGTAAGGGAAAAAGACGACTAACATGATTAGTCTGACCTTGCTAATGACATTGTATGAAGCTGACACCTGACACAAGGCAGGTTCAACGAACAGTCGCCCTATGTTTTTCGAACAAGCGTGACGGGACGAAATATATAAACCCAAAATATCTATACGAAAATCACAAAATCTGTAAAAATCTAAATTAAAAATATAATGTCCGACAAATATGAGCTTGTCTGAAACAATTTCTTAAAATATTGTTCGTTCCAGTGAAGCACACGAGCGTCTGAACGTAACTCTGAAGTTCAACAAGCCTCCTTAAAATGTGGTAAAATCTTAAATGGCAGGTTCACAATCTTCATTTGACTTCTTGGGAACAGAGTAGTAGAGGTCATCGTTTAGACTTGTGGACAAAGTTAAAATTCGATCAAAGCCATCACACACAATTTAATGTACCTTGTTGGTTCAGAGTGTGACTAAATTGAACACACATGCGGCTATATCTGCGTATGTACAGGCAAAAGGGATAATCCTTTACCTGTATTCCTGGAATTACGTCAAGCCACAGGGATTCTATAAATTCCTTCTTATATTACCAGTCCAGACTATAGTCGAAGGTTTTAATTGTCTCCGTTTCAAACGTAGACATTCCACAACTAAACGGTCTAGAATTAAATATACTACTATGTTAAGCAAAAGGTCAAAGTAGACTCGGTCAGATATCCCTACACCGAACATTGTAATATTAGATATTTTGGGATTTTCGTTTACATATTTTGGCTTGGATATAACAACCCGGAATACCATAAAAGGTCACAAAAAGTCGTGAGAGCTTTGGTCCACAAATTTCCAAAGACAAGAAAAAGAAACAGTAACTTGAACAGGGGGTCGCATTCGAGAAGAAGGGGAGAGGGGGAACCGCGAGAATTAAGAGTTGCCTCGAATGTGATTTTTCTCCAAAATTTCAACAATTTTTTTAACGCTGTTAGAGATTTTTTAAAAATGATACAAGTGACGTATGTACAGTAGGAGACCCAGTGCCCAATCTGCAATAGTTAGATTTTAATTATAAAAAAATTTTTTTTTTATGCATTTCCGTGCTCCGTGATTTCCCTTCAGATGGGCCATCCTATTCCTCTAATGAATAAAAGCACAGATCTCGTTGAAGGAGAGGGATCAGTTTGAACTGTTGTGAAATGGAGAAAAAAGTTAATTTTTGCAATTATTTTTGAAGGAAATGAAGGTGGACATAATCATTTACTCAAGTGTCTATCTAGTACTTGTGTTCCAAATTATAGATACATTCTGTAGTAGTCGAAATGCGAGTAAGGAAGAGGACCAGTCACCTTTTCGTCCGTTGGGTAAGTATTGCGTAGTACAAAAACTAATTTGTCATTTCATTTTGTAAAACAATTTGATGTTGACAGAAAGCACTTAATCATGAATTTTAATTTTATAGGACCCAAAGTACGCTGTGATTACTTGCCCATGGACTTTTTAGAATGTCAAAAGCTCATAGATCATAAGGGAAATACAACTGCCAAAGAAAAGAAGGGATATGGTTGTGTGAAGGTAAAGTCAAATTGTATTTATTATTCATAAAACTGTTAGTTATGATTTTGAGAATTTCCATGAATGTATTTCATCATTTTAAATAGTTTGGAGGAGAGCTATTCGAGGAGGTAGAACATACAAGTACTTTGTGTACCGTCCTTCCTGGCATCGAATGTTACGGAAATGTCACATTTCTTAAAGACGGATTTCCATGTATTAAATATAGTGGACACTATGTAAGTATTATTTTTTGTTATCTTATGATAAATAGTTGAGGGAGAATTTTTTTGTACTGTCATGTTTATGATGATGTATTTCTTTTTGTATTTCATGTAACATTGGAAAAGTTTCTGTCCACACTTCTTTTTAGTATTTTTCTCGGCTTTCTGGGAATAGACAGGTTTTGTCTAGGCCACACAGGCACAGGTAAATCAATGAACAATTTGTTGCTTTGATTAGAAAACCAGCGTAACATCTAAAGTGCACTATATTTTCATTCTGTATGATATTTGATTTTTATAGGCGTTGGGAAGCTTTTAACTCTCGGTGGTGCAGGAATGTGGTGGATCGTTGACATTGTACTTCTAATAAAGGGCTATTTGACCCCTGCAGATGGTTCAAACTGGATGGATCTCGTCTAATCAAAGAAATTTACATCCTATCACAGGATTCCTGTGGTTCGTCGCTATTAATATAAGGTCACCCATCCACGTCGTTTCATTTTGTTTAAATTATTATACTTGAGATCCTGGAGCATCCTGGAGTTTTGTTTTTGAAATCAGTAATTGTTTGTTAATGAGTATACGCGCATATCGTACTGTATATTGTAAGCATGTAAAATAAGGTTCCATACTTACGAATCCCTGAGTTCGACTTTTATTTGACTAAAAAGATGTGTATGCATTAATAATACTGTGATTTCTTCAACTCTAATACTTTTCCGTCGTCGTCAGGAATAATCAAGGAGATTTCAAAAATGAAATAAAGTTTATATTTTGTATTGCATGTGACAGATTGACAATACAGTAACATTTTATTACGTGTGAATATATTTCATGAAAAAGAATTGAAAAGGTTAAGAGAAGAAAAAGGTAATTTGGTCACAAAGTCATTAGGTGGGACTTTCTGACTATCGTTAATGACGTACGTCTTTAGAATATGTTTGATTTATTTTTGTCAATTATTCTGCTCGGGTTTCACGGCAGTAAAGAACCCCCATGCCTGATCTCCTTTCCTACATCGTTTCAATTTTGAGTTCCAGCCACTTTCAATATCTTTAAAGTCTTCTTCCTTGAATCGAGTGAGGAATTCTTTCTTTTGGTCTTCAAATCTCTGCAATTCCAAGTCTAAAATATCGATAAATGTGGACGTCTTATTGACAGCCACCACCTTCTCAAATCCAACCTGAAAAATGTACAAGCATTTTAGTTTCTGAAGGCATTATAATAAATACTAGGTACACAAAGTTATTATTACTTTCTCCAGAAGTTCTCCGAAGTCTTTCACGGTCAACATATGGTAGCCACGTTGTAGAACGTATTGCAAATAATCCTCAGAATATTCCTTGTTATCCTAAAGAATTAAATACAAAAAAACTGGTGAGAAAAAGTGAAGGGAATTGTTGAGGGAAGGCTTGCCAAATAATACAAAATGTTTTGTAAACTATGAGGAGACTCACTCCGTGACAGTAGTCTGAAATCATCAACTTTCCACCTGGTTTCAACCATGTCTGTATTCAAAAAATACAAAATTTATAAGACTAATGTTCAATACTAATGTTAGTACATGATAATATTTCATAATACTCACAAAGAATTTGGCAAACAGGGCCTCCTTTTCTCCGATGTGTAGAATAGTGTCTCGACTGTAAATGACATCAAATTTGGCAGTCCCAAAATCTGCTTTAGTAATGTCACTCATTTCGAAGCTCACCTGAAATTTTCAAAATTTAGAAACCATGTCTAAATAGGCAGTAAATGGAAACTAAATTTAAAAAATGCGAGACACCAGTAAAAGAAGTATACCTTCTTACGAACGTATTCGTCCATCTCAGCTTGATATTTGACAGCAATGCCAATCATGTTGGATGACAAATCAACACCATGTACTTGGGCTCCATATTCTCCAGCCATGAAAAAGGCTGACCCTCCGATACCGCATCCAACGTCCAGTACATAATCCTCATGAGAAAGATTTAATTGTTCAACAAATTCGGATGTAGTCTCTTGACCTCCAGTTGACACATAGGTTTTCCCAAAGATGAATTCATACCGACGGATGCCGTCTTCTGTGTACTGGTGTCCATCCAGGAAAGCCTTAAGTTTAAATTTAAATTATTGATTATATTTCCCAGCAATAATAAAATGTGTACATATTTACACACAGTTGTTCCAAGGGAGAAGACAATATTATTAAGACACAAGGTTGAATACATGAATAAACGAAAACATGATTTTATTGTACCTGGAAGGAGTCGAAGGAGTCAGCAGCATTTCTGGACGGCATCTTCTGAAGCACAAAACCCAACTGGAATGGATTTCCATAATGCTGTTCAACAGTACAAGAAAATATCGTATGATTTGAGTTCACAGTTGGTCTGTCATTCAATCCCTTCTAGTCAGGGTCTAGTATAAATGATTTCAACATCCCAGTCATCCCACACACTCACTGGACATCATATAATATATGGAGAAAGGAGGGGTACGACTGGAGGATAAGTCATTGAGACAAAGTTGTCACAAGCCAGTTTTGCTGGTATGTACATGTATTAACTTTATATGACAGTGATATATTCTTAGACTCGTTATAATATATCCTGGTTTCTTATTCTCATTCAAAGCAGCTGCAGCTGGGACGGCTCATTTTTAAGATCTATTAAAGATAAAGGCTCTTCCTCCTCCCAGTAAAATGATTTTTACTGATGGGAGAGTGAAAATTTAGACTGGGTATCTTTCTGTCTGTTAGTCCCTCGTTAAAATGTCAATAATGTTTCCCTCGAAATGTTTACTAGTGATTTAGGGTAAATAAAAATGAGGAGCATGGAAGGTTTCATAGATCTTTTTCATACACTCCACGATCCAATGATTACAATGTAAAATGCAGTGTAGTGCAGTGGCTGGTGTTTGGCCTCAAACTTTGTCTCTCATGTCAACATGTTATTTTTCTAGTGTTTCAATTGTGAGACTACTATTCTGGATTTCGTTGTGTCCTTGCATTTTGGACCTTGTCTATCTTGACAAGCTCTTTGTAACAAAAAAAGAAGAAGAAAGTTACTAGTGGATGAAAGGAGGAGAGTCTACTTTTATGTCATTTTGATATATAACCGATGCTATGCTGTGTGAGGATGGAAACAAAAAAATATATGAGATTAATTGCAAGGAATATGATTCAAAGTGAACATTGAACCGATCTAAGGCGACGGAGGATCCGTCTTCTCTACTACTACACATGAGTTAAATGTTCACATGCTGTCAACGTGTTACTTGTACATGATACAATAATATTATCGTTAGAATGATTAAACATGATCAACGGTCAGTGGCTATAGTGGCTTCAGCTTAACTCGTGGACTATGGATGGACGTCATCCGAGGATCAGGAGAGAGACAGAGAGAGAGAGAGACACTTGGAAAACTATATTTAACTACCTCAAATCATCCGACAATTTTTACTACCACTTGTCACATCCACTCTCTCCAACTCTTTCTCTGATAAAAATGGATCAATGAATAAGGTGCGGGGCTAAAAAAAGTTGACCTGAGCACTCTTAATGTGATTACAAAGCACATATTATTAATGTAATCATTATGTATATGATAACCTTGTCCCTCCTCCTCACTCTAGTATATACACAGAAACTGCATCCTAATAGAAACTTGAACACAATCCAATCAAATGTAAAAAAAAGAGGATTAATTGTTGAGCTTTGTAGTACACGTGATCATTTTTGTCTACAGGAATTTTTTTGGCTTGGGAATTGAAAACATGTCAAATCATGACCTATACAGATGACCTGTGTGCTGTGGGATGATGGTGTAAATAAAAATAATATAAATTGAGAGTACAAAGAATAAGTACTTACTCGAATGTATGGTTCCATTGAGACTGCCTTGGGGTGTAAGAATTAATCCAATTAATTTTTATCACAAAAAGATTTACCCACATGCCACATGATGACCCTCATGAGCAATAATTGTTTCTTTTACTGTAACCTGTCATAGGGGACCCTACCTTGTGACAGACGAAGGAGTACTCCGGACCACTGCCCATCCTGTAAATAAATTGTTGAAGGAGTTCAAAGTATTCCTTGGGTGTGCGGTAGTAGGTTGGATTTGATTCCCTTTTGATGTCACCCGATGGACGGTAACATGATTCCCGAATGAATAGGTAACCTCCATCTTTGACCCAGGACAACATTTTGACAACCAATTTGGACAGTTCCTCATTGGACACGTACATGAGGAGCCAGTTGGAAAATATGACATCAAAACTACTCGGAGGGAGTTCCAATTCTGTGACATCCCCCACCAGAAATTTGACATGTTTGTGATGACCATTGGCAGCCTTATTTGCCTCAATGTATGACTCTTGGAAAGTTAAAGTTCATCTTTCATTTAATATTCCTCAAGGAATGTAAAACATTTAATTTACAATGGGGTTTACAATTTGATTTACCCATGAAATCTACGGCTGTGACAGAGTCACAAATTTCTGCCAGTTCTGCAGTGAACCTCCCGATCCCGGATCCAAGTTCCAGGACTGCTTTCCCACGGAGGGGTGGACATGTTTTGAGTACTTGTCGTCTGTCTTCTTCTTCGATATTGTCCGCATTGGAACACAACATCATGCTCTTGGATGTGGGATCATATTGTTTCCAAAATGATTTCATTTTATCACGAACAACGGTGGAGGGTGGAGCCATTTTTTGAGATTTCTTTTACAACAATACTGAAATTTCAACAATCAAAATTTTCATTACTTTGTATTCTTCCCTAGGAAAATTGTACTGAAGAACTGGACACTTTTAAGAATCACTTTTTAAATGGGTAAGACATCATCCCTTTCAATTGAAAGAGTGAAAACTTAAAAAAATGTTGTTATTTACTTTATTTCAAGTAACTGCTGATTATGGACAAAATTGACTGAGATGGGGAATAACTGTTGGTCAACTTTGTCAGTTCGTGTCCAAAGTGTGAATGTCGACTGAACAAAGAGAAACGGGAAGTAATGGAGAAAAGGGAACGGGAAGGCTTCCTTGCTTTTTTTCCCTTACGGTAGCAGATTTTCCTGCTTACAGTTATCCTCGTCTGCGTGTTCAATTTTGGATCTCAACGACTAGTTTTTTTTCTCAAAATCCGTCCGAACTCTAATCAGGAAATTCGTTAAACTGTTAAAAAAAATGGACGAAGAAAGAGCATTTTAAGAACCGTTTGTGCTGATGTCTTGATCCAAAAGTTGAAGGGTAAAATGGAAAATGAAATTGAGATAATGTTGAGATTCCAAGTGGTTATAAAATTTTGTAAACAATTTTCCAACTCTGATTCAAGGTGCTGCTGGGACTTGTTTAGAGCCTAATGAATGGAAGTACTGTGGATGAATTTGAAATTTTATTATCTGATCAATTAAATAGGGGTATGTACATACTACACACACACTACTACTATTTTAATTTTTAAATGACAAGAAAGGGGTTACTAGACTTTTATTTTTGTTAAATTAGTAGAATGATGGAGGCAGAAGAACCTATTGCAGCCGATGAGGATCGCAATTTGTGGACGTTTGTATCCGATGTCCAGTATTTGGCTGGCAGTGTGTTCACCCTTGTACAATTTTATTTTTATATCAGTTATCTAGCTGGGAAACATGTTGTTGAATGGTTAAGTTGGTCTCTTTCTGGGATTTGGGGATTATTTTGTGTGACTGCTGACGGTCTAGTAGCTCTTTTTGATGCCATTATTGAATTGGAAAAGTCTATACTTCGACTCGTTCTACTGACACGTTATGGAGTTGACGCATTATTTGAAGGTTGGAAAAACTTTAGAGATTCGGTCGACATATATGCAGTGGGTCCTTTCTTGCAATAATTTATTTATTTATTTAAAATTTAATTTCAGCGTTTCAAGTAACCATCCTGGATGTAATAGCATTTGGTCATCGTGTGTTTGAGTCGATGATACAAGCCTGTATCATAGTGCTAAATGCATCTTCAGATGGGTTGAGTGCCTTAGTATTTACAACGCCACAACATATATGTACAACATTGTCGTTGATTGGAGATACATCTATTGAAATAGTTACACTTGTTATCACTTTGGTGAGAAATTTTTTGGTCCAACTTGTATATTCTCCAATCAACCTGTTACTCACAGTTTGTCAACTTGGACTAAAGATTACAACTTTACCGGGTAAGATGTTCAAAGCCTATATGCTACTAGGATTATTATAATTTTCTACGGCCAACACATGGATTTTATGATAGAGAATTGATTTGAGATTCTTTTGTTTGTCAATATTGTTTATTATTACAGGAAGAATTCTTGAAGCAATTCCTTGGTCGGCTCATATTGGATCTGCTGTCCTCATCCTAGTGTACGTGTTGCACTGTAAACTGTCCTTTTCTCGTTTTGCTCGACTGATAATGAAGTGTTGCCTTTACCTTTTGAATATTACCCGGAATATGCCCAGCTTTGCCCGTAGGATTGTTTCATATCGGCTTCAACCCTCAGTTTTAACTACGTCTAGCTCTGGAAGCAGTTCGGATTCGGGGAAAGGAATGTGTGTCGTATGTTTTGAAAATCCAGTCAACTTTATTGCTTACCCATGCAATCATTTGTGCCTATGTAGCAATTGCGTTCATGTGTTGGTCGAAATAGACCATCGTTGTCCAATTTGTAGACTCCGAGTGGACCACTATGCCCGTGTTTACGTTTCCTAGTTTTCCGTTCTTTATAATATTCAAACGATATACTACATAGTATTTTGATCAGAAAGTCAGAAAGAATTTGCTCCAGATATTTCTTGGTACTGTCATATCTGATTATTGTTTAGTAAGTTTGACATTTATAATGGATGACCTCATACTCAAATAAGACAGTGAGTTCATGACTTACAAGATGAACATTCGTATACAATAATATAAAATATCCCATAATTGGAGAGTACAAATTTCATTTATATATTACATAGAAATATTCCACAAGTGTTGTTCTAAATACGAATTATTTATGATTTATTGTTATTTAGATAATTTTGACCTCGACCCAGTGAAAGGTCCCCATTTTCAAATAATAGTAAAGATATTTGTACTACATACTAGATTAATTTCTTTTGCTATACTAACTATCCGTTGTACTTGTAATCTGAGTGATGTTGAGTGGACAATTTATTTTGACTGAAACTTATTTTTTTTTATAAATGATCATCTGAGTTGACAGTTGAATTGTACATGTATGAATACATAAATATGATCCATAAATTAAACGGAAAAATTGAATACATAAAAATCTTCACAAAAGACTTATTTGCACACTTCAAGACTAAATGGAGGCAGAACTATTCAAATAAAAACCGGGGGATGGGGAAAAGTTGTGATAAAATTTTTTTGATCAGAGGCCGACTAAAGTTTATTTAATATAATTTTGGACTCAAAGGTAAATATTAAAATCATACATTCAGCTTGTCACTTTTCATTTCATTTTAATATTGTTGATTTATTTTCTTCCAGCCTCACCATGCGTTCTTTCTTTAGTACTGTGAATTCCAAAGCAAAAATTGTTCGGATATGGGATGCAATCGCTCAACCCAAAGCTCAAAAGGTCAGCCTGACGACTCGACGAGAGAACATAATTACATGGTATGCTTGTGGGCCCACAGTCTACGATTCTGCCCACATTGGTCATGCTAGTTCTTACATTCGAATAGACACAATCAGACGGATTCTTGAACGTCAAAATTACACAGTTCTTCAAGTAATGGGAATTACGGATATTGATGACAAGATTATTAACAAGGCAAATCATTTGGGAGTACCGTGGGAGAGTGTCAGTCGAAAGTATGAAGCTGAATTTAGTCAAGAATTAAAAGAATTTAATATTCTTCCCCCACTTGTTCGTGCCAGGGTAACAAATTTTATCCCACAAATTGTGTCCTTCATTGACAACTTGATATCCTCAGGTTATGCTTACACTACATCGGATTGTAGTGTTTATTTTGATACAAAAGCGTTTGGACATTCTGGAGTATTTCATGTAGGCAATGATGACCCTTACATACGTCCAGATTTGGCAAAGTCTACACAACTCAAGAAAAATAAATCAGATTTTGCTCTGTGGAAAGGGGCCAAGTTGAATGAACCATTTTGGACTAGTCCTTGGGGAAATGGACGACCTGGATGGCATATAGAATGTTCAGTAATAGCCACTCATTATTTTGGTCGTTATCCTTTAGATATTCATTCTGGTGGATCTGACCTCACATTTCCTCATCATCAGTGTGAAGAGATTCAGTGTTGTGCTCATTTGGGACTCAAAAAGTGGGTGACTCATTGGATTCACACAGGATTTTTGACTCCCATGGAAAGGGACAATGATAATGAAAATGGGGTTGTCAAAATGTCAAAATCTCTTGGAAATACTTTGACAATACAAGATTTTCTAAAGGACAACTCTCCAAATATTCTTAGAATGTTATGTTTGTATCACAATACTAGAAGTGATATTTATTACACTCCTGGAGCTACTGTAAGTGGACATACACATTTTCCAACTTTCAATACTTCTAAAACCTTTGTATCAACGTAATACTTAAATTACTTAAGTAAAATCATGTTTATTTTGTATTCGGTAATGTAGGAGAAGGCTAAACTGACACTACGCCGATTTGAATCTTTCATCATTGAGTGTGATACCATTTTGCAAGGACATAAAGTCGTGACCTGTGAAAGTGACACTGCACAGCACCTCTGGCAGCAAATACCCTCGATACAGACTCGAGTTGAGGATGCCCTTTGTGATGACTTTGACACACCGAAAGCCATTGACATTGTGGATGAATTTATAAGTGACTTTAATCGTAGATTTGAATTTAGTCAGTCAAACAAGTCTGTTACCAAAGGCGATGATTCACCTATAGATTTCCAATTAGTTTTAGCATGTAAAAGTTTAATAAGTGAATTTGTAAACTTACTGGGTTTTAATTTGGAATATCAAAGAGCTGAAAGTCGTGGGGCAATGGCATCCCAAATTTTTCACCCAATGATACAAGAATTTGTAGAATTTCGACAACGTGTCAGATGTTATTCATTAGCCTTAGATGAAGCGGACAAGAAACGTAGAAAGGAGATTATTCAAGAGAGACAGTCCCTGATTCAAGCTTGTGATCAAGTACGGAATAATCTTGGTCATTATGGAATTAACCTGACTGACCATGGCAAGAATACTTCTTGGTCCATGAAGTAATCTTAATTTTATTGTTACGGAGTCGCACAAAAGAATATTTAATTATTTCCCTATAAGGACTTGCCAATCACAAATTTGTGCCTATAATACATACTCGTACTGTTTTCCCTAGTCGACGTTATTTTTTATTTTAAGTAATAAATTGATATGCATTATTTCACTAGCATGTTCTTTATTTATTTGCAAAAATTTATAATCATCTCACTTAAATGAAAAACTTCCGGTATAGCTGGTGAAGTCCAGAATTTTGTAATCTCCTTTGGACTTGGAGTGTGTCTCCTCTTCGAGTGCTTACTACTCTTGACTGTATCATCATCTGTGCTGGTCTGAGACGAAGAACTCAGGGCTCTATTATAAATGATACCAGTTGAGCAGTTACTATTCGTGGAATTTTCTGACTTTTTGCATGTCTGATTAGAATGCTCTCCACGGCTGTCATATTTGGCCCCTTCAGTCTATTGAGAATAAAAATTATTGTCAAAACAAATCTTCTACAGTTTTGTACAAAAAATACCTCCCATGGACCATCTTCATCCTCTGAAGAATCTTGTTCCGTTTCAAGTGAAGTATTCTCTTCATGAAGCGACCCTGGAATTTTAATACTTCTAAGTGTCTTATTCATTTTCTAGGCGTATGCTCATATTTCTCAATGTTATAATTTTAACCCAACTAAATTAGGGAAATTACATGTGAAATGTACATCATGGAATTCATCATCGTCACTTGTTGTTCTCACGATTGTTTTATGGGGGTGACAGCTAAAGCACTGAATAGCATTGTGAATAGTACTTTCTACCTTTCTTAAGCTAAAATACTGAAGGATTGAAGTCATATTTGGGAGGAATTTATAATACAAACACTTGATCATCAACATTTTGTCCAGAGAAGGGTCTCGTCATGTAACTTATTTTGAGAGAAGGTCAAAAGTCTTTGTTCTCATATTTGTTGTTGGTTTTTTTATGTTACCCATGCAACAACAGTGAATAGAGTTCCTCGAAAGAGTCTCTGCTTGAGCCAAGATTCAAACGCTTATGGAAGTCAGTTCATAAGAGGTACATATTATGGATTCAGATTAAAATACGGATTAATCGGGATACCTACAATGGTGGTTCTTTGCCGTATTGAAAAACTTTTATTATTTTTCGTGATATTCATCCCTGCCTTTTTTTGCCGGAAACATCATTTAAATCTAGAGGTGGGAATTATATAAAATGAATTTGTAATGCAAGCTGTCAAACTTTGCACATTTTTTCTGCAATTAAAAAAAACATTCTTCAAGTTGTCTAATTATTTCCTTGTTGCGTCCGTAAATGTTATGTGATATAATGTATTATTTTATTTTTTTGTCTTCTATTTTACTAAGGCTGACGGGAGGAAAATTGTACAAATATCTACATTTGGATTCTTCACGGAAGGAAGTTTGTCAGTTCAACTTTACGATTTCGTAATTAGATTTCCAAGTGGAACCACCAATCAACAACAACTGGTAAGAGGATCAAAAAATATTTTTTTTGTACTATTCAAAAATTGACAAAGGTAAATAAAATAACCAAAATACGGTTTATTTCGTCTTGCATACATGAATGACTTTTATCATAAGAGTTTTATGTTTTTATATAATAATTTCAGATCGGATTTACTATAGACCGAACATTGAACGATGGGTTGAATCCATATTCTCAAAAGTAAAATATTTTATATATGAAACATTACTTCTTTACCATACACATTTTTATGTTTCTGTAAAATATTTTTAAACAGCTAAAAAAATTAATCCATTCTTTTGTAGTGTTGACCGATCGTACTGTCCATTGAAAGAATCTCCACGCGATATAGAAGCGGAAAATTCTCAACGTCTTTCCCGTATCTCTCTCGTTTTTGACATAACAAAAAAGATGTAATTTCCATATTCATTCGTTCCAAATTTTATTTTGAGTATTGTTTAGTACAAACATGTCAATATTTGTTTTAAAATAATTTACAGTGTTAAAGTGGAGTGTAGCAACAATTTCGAAAAGATAATTTTAACTCCCATCACATCACAGCTGCAGTATTCTCATTCTGTACCAAAGAAAACACCTTTGCAAATTTCAAATCCAATGGCTTTTCAAAGGCGACGTAAAAGAAATCCTCAAGATGGTAAATACACAATAATATTTTAAATAGCTTTTTTATTCGTCTAGATTTTGAAACTATGAAATGGATTCTAAAATTACTGAATGGATTAATATTTAGCTGATACTCAAGATGAGTTTCCTGCTCCTCCATCATCAATTTCAAGTCAAAAACCTATTATAGGTGGCGATCAAAATAATGGGGGTAGCGTGGATATGACACAGGAGAAGGGTCAATCTCCGCCTCCTGTGAAAATTGACAGCATTTCAGATAATAATAAAAATAATCCTAATTCACCTGACGATTCTCCTGCTGATCAAAAATCACCTAGCAATGCATCCTCACCACCAAAAGATGCTAGTCAGGTTGATAATGAGAAAAAGGATAGTTTGGATCCACAGAAGCCACCACCTGAGGCAAATGTTCCGGATCCCAATGTTTTTGATCCAAACTTCTCTGATCCAGCTCTTGCCGGGAATGGATGGCCTGTCGATGGTACGCAGAGGTGCAGGTTAGGATTTATTTTAGTTTTTTAATACTTTTTGCGTCTTTGCTGATAAGTCACATTATAAATAAAATTAATCCTTCTCCTAATATGTACTAAGATTCATAATAAAGTACTTTTCGAATATATAACTACTTAAATGGTAAAATCAACTGAATATACGCGTTGGTTTTCAAAAACTAGCATATGTTTTTAAAGGTGTATAAATAGTACTTTTCTGAAAATTTTTGATATTTAATAAATAATAATTTTGTCTCCTCTTTGTACCTATTGTGTATAACAGTAATTTGAAATATGTCTCTTATTTTTCCCCTAAATCTGTGCAGTGGTACTACACTACCCTTGATTGTAAAAAACACTACGGAGGGACTTGTATCCTATTCAACAAGTGTAAGTTTTCCATCTTTCAGTTTGAAAGTATAATACAATGTAAACGATCTGATTTAGTTTTAATGATTTTCATTTTCCACTTTTGGGGTTCAGTTTAAACTTGTCGTACCATCTGAAGACTTGGAAGGTTTATACAATTTGTATTTTCACAACTGTCTTGAAGAGACTTCCATTGACTTGAACGTATGTATATTTAGTCTCTACTTGTCGTATATTTCCGTTGTGTCTATTATTCTAAATTATTTATTGGCAATAAGAGTTAGCATGTCGTCATTTTTTGTATGGATTTTTAGATGAGTATCGTGGAAATGAATGCAGGGGGGAACTACTTGTCCGCGGGAGAAATTCCGTTACCGGGACTATATTTTACAATGTCTATCGTGTTTTTTGTCGCTGGTTGTCTTTGGGTCTACATATTGAAGAAAAGCAAGTATGTGGGCTATACAATATTTTTGCTTTTTTAAATTTGATAATTTATCACCAACACACCTGTTTTGAGTAGACTATTTATAACCATTATTTTCTTATTCTAATTAACTTTAGGAGGGAGGCAAGAGTGTCTGTATTTAAGATCCATTATCTAATGGGAGCATTGATGTATTTGAAGGTATTTAAGTAGAAAAATTACAATATTTTACTACCCACTCTATAAATTTGACCGTAATAGCTATAATTTATACTGTGGTTGGTAGTTCTTCGTTTGTGACAATATGATTCAATTTGATGATTTTTGAAACTTGCAGAGTTTGTCCCTTTTGTTCCACGCAATTAATTACCATTACATTCAGACGGAGGGAACTCACGTTGAGGGATTTGCTGTTTTGTACTACACTGTTCATTTGTGAGCTAACTTATTATAAATTGTACTTTATCTGGTGAATTTTGCCATAAGAGCAAAGAGGAAATCCTTTTGACATTTTGTATTTGTATTTTGAACTTGCTATGTAGGTTGAAAGGTGCACTGCTGTTTATTACAATTCTTTTGATTGGAACGGGTTACGCTTTTGTGAAACATCTACTGTCTGATAAGGACAAGAAAATTTTTATGATCGTCATACCTTTACAGGTATTTTTTTTTTTTAAAAAAATCATTTAATTCTTGTCTCACGACAAGTTAAACTCACAAAAGATTTACATCATTTTGTAGGTACTAGCAAACGTAGCAGATATCATTATTGAAGAATCGGAAGAGGGGGAGATTGTACATACAACGTGGAAAGTTATATTCATATCAGTAAGAAAACAATATCAAAATTGATTCATTTTAAATTGTGAAAAATTTGTGTTAAACAAGTATTGTGTTGTTTTAGTTTGGACAATACAATGTGATTGTAGGTTACAACTTTGATTTTAATCTAATTTGAAATTACAGGTAGATTTGCTGTGTTGCGGGGCTATTTTGTTTCCTGTAGTTTGGTAAGTCCTTATCGTTAGTCCTTAAGTTTGAAGTTTTCAAATTACCAGTGATGTACAAATTATTACTACTATTTGGTGTATCAAAAAAATATTGCTTTCTTCACAGGTCTATAAGACACTTACAGGAAGCTTCCAGAACGGATGGCAAGGCCGCAACAAACTTACGGAAGCTTAAATTATTTCGCCAATTCTACATTATTGTAGTCTGCTATATTTATTTTACCAGGTGCGGAATGGCCGACTAAATTTTTACCCACTTTAACTATTAGTTGTCTCAGGTTTTAATATAACATGTATTTTGTTTTACCAGAATAATTGTTAACCTACTTCTTAAGGTAAATTTTACAAATTTATTTTCGAGTGGCTAATTTTTGACATAAAAAAGAACATTTGAAAGTTTACTGACACATATTTTGCTGTCAACGATTCTTTTTGTATCGTGTAGATTACAATACCGTTCCAGTACGAATGGCTTGATGAGATGTTCCTTGAATTGACAACGTTTGTATTTTTTGTCCTCACTGGCTACAAGGTAATAAATTAATGCATAAAATATTTCAACAAGTGAATGCCATTAAATACTTACTATTGTTTTGAAAACAATGTTCTTTTGTAGTTCCGCCCTGCTGCAAACAATCCCTATTTAGAGTTGGCTCATGAGTAAGTGCATAAATATGGAAATTTCGAAAATTGTAATCACACGCATTATAAATGTATGAAAACGATTCAAGCTTAAGCTTTTTAGACTGTAATGTCTTTATTTAATTACATTAGTTCAAATAGTGTAACACTAACATTTTGATTATTTTTCTAGTTCAGACGATGAGACTGATATAGCGTGAGTTTTTTAACATTCTATGACGTATTTAACCGTCACGTTGTCTAACTTCATTACTTTGTCTATTTACAAATATATTTTGTGTGTGTCTCGATAGGCTAACAGAGTCAGGCTTAACGGAGGGTGTGAGTAAGAGAGGTGGTCGTGTGAAGAAAAAGACTTTGAAAGAGATAGTGCTTTTTGATCCCAACGATGAGGACACGGACGACGATGAAGAAGTGTTACTGGAAACATCAAGATCACGTGTCTGATTGAATTAAAATTTTGAGTCTCAGACAAGGGACAAACTCAATAATTTTCATGCAAATTTTATGAAACAGATATAAATAATTAGTTATATAGTACATAAAATATAGTCAGAATATAGTGGTGGACATTTATCCAAAAATGGTTTTGCACACTGATCTTTACATCTGATACAAGTCAGATAATTGGGAGAATCCAACGAAGCAATATATACATTATATATAAAATACAAATAATGTACTACTAACATTAAGTTTACTATTAAAACTTTAGTCTTGTCGCGACTATAGTACAATCATGATGACGTAACTAGACTTTATCGTGTCGCCTTCACTATCCATAAATTTATTTTATTATTATAATAGTATATTACATTTGCGTTACACTGAAATTTGAAAGCTTCCAGAAATACTTTGTTTTATTTATTACGCCTAATCATTGTCATTTTGATGACTGTCACTTTAACTAGTTTTTTAAATTATAATCATCATTGTTTTAAGGAGTCAATAGGGGGTAAAGATATATACCTATGTATTCTAACAGATTTATATGGTCAAATTACTAAATTAATTATTATAGATTTGTGTCAGAGAACATGCACTAAGTATGTTATCATGTTGTTAAAGTATAAAATATATTTACTATTAATTACAATGTACATAGCACAGTAGCATATTAAATATCATTAGTTATGTACTGTATAGATACAAAATACGAAGCTAGGCTTTACGATTCGTTATTATTTGTGTACTGCGTATGCCAACACTACAACCCAATTTACAACAACTTTTTCTGTGTGTTAACCTGCTCGCTACAGAATGGAAATAATTGTTTGTAACCCCAAGTTAATTTAGATTTTTAAACTTACACATAATATAAGTAACTTACTTAAAGTAAGTACTTATGAATTATTTTTATGGTTGTTTCATATTAAAATTTGATTTACGCAACAAAACTGTGATTGAATATAATAAAATACAGAAGATTTGGGATTGAAATGATTAATTTTGCCTGGTTATTTATACCATGTAAAGGCACATGAGACAGTCTAGATCTAGAGTCTTAGATAGTAACTTAGACCGTGGTGGGAAGGACTCACTGAGCACAAACAACCAATTCTGAATTATTTTTTTCACTCAAATGTGACTATTTCACACTTGGTACTTGGTCTCCAACTACTCATATGTAAACTGTAGCACATTAAAAAACCCTCTAACACCGTCAAAAAAATTGTTGAAATTTTGGAAAAAAATCACATGCGGGGCTATTCAAACCCCTCGCGCTTGCCCCTTCTCCCCCTCTTCACTTTTGCGACACCACGTGTAGACTTGTTGTTTGTGTGTGTTCTTCGTGCGAGCTGGACCCTTTTCATCTTTGTGGACCAAATTTATTTTGAAGACTTTTTTTACCTTTTTTGGATATTTTTTTCAACTGGACGTGCGGAGAGGGTGAACCGGGCCAACAAGGTAAGATCTTTTTTCCCCTTTTTTTCTTTCAATTCGAAGTAAAGGGAATTTTTAAGATGTATTTTTTTGCTCATTCATTTAATTTTTAATATTTTTGCCATGTATTCTTTGTTTGTGTGTGTGTATTTGTGTATCATTAAACTGTGATTTAAATAGGTTTTCAAAAAATTTTTCGTTTTTGATTTTGCACACAAACCTTGTCCATTCTTTTTGAGAGGGCATATGTTCGAATTCCGCCGGGGCCAT
>WJFB01001423.1:0-31710 GCA_009870185.1 Pygmarrhopalites habei | reverse complement strand
TTTCATATCGACACATATGTATATGCATTGAATATGAGTGGGCGAACCTGACTTACCTAGCCACACCCCTCCATTCCTATCGTGGTTTTATTGACGGTAATTTCTCCCGTGTGTGTCCAGATGTGGGGAATGAGATGAGATTTTTGTCTGAATGTCTGAAGAAAGTGTCACTCACCTTTAACTATTGCATAGTCAGCAGCAGCCTGGGTCACTCAGTCCGCTTTGGACTATAATTTGATGCATTAAGAATGCGACCACAGAAATACTTCAAGTAAACTTCTTCTGGTTTTCTTATCTCTGATTCTCCAGACCGACATTCCTCTCATACTAGGCAGCGTTTACTACTCGTTATAGTTTTAGTATCAAGGTCAATCAGAATTTCACAATTTTTTATTATAGATAAATTTAAATTTTCATCTCATTCTGCCTCTCTACTAGTCTCCTGTCAAGCTCCCGAAACGCATAAAATGCCCAGTCATTTTGCGCTGACCTACAACCGTGAGAGAGAACTGGGACAAATACTAAACAGTGGAAAGTTTAAGTACTTGAAAAAATTAATCCCACCGATGAACTTCCGTCCCATTATAAAGGTTCAAACCCTGCTTGGAAAATTGTAGGATTACAGAACAAAATTAATTTACAGTGCAATTTATAAGCATGCAAGTTTTTATGTGAATCTTTTGCAAAAGTACATAAATATTTCAGTAAGAGTTTAATTGAAGAAAACTCCAAAATTACCAACATTCTAGGTTCATATATAAATGTAATTATTAAATCTAATTGTTAAACTCCGAGAATAAACCATCATTTAATCAAAATGTGCATTTCAAATTCAAAAGATTTATTCTTTCTTTATATTGGACAATTTGTGTTGCAGTCAGTGACAAAGAAGTGATTTTTTGTAGTCATTTACTTGTTTTACGGGACAAAGGGCATATCAAAGGGCTTGATCTTGTTGTCCATTTGAATGTGGAGGATCAATAATGGGATTTGACACATTCTTCTTCAAATATTTGCAGGATTGTCCGGCCACCGTCCCCTAACACAACCTCAACGTAAGTACTATCTAATGATGATTCTAGTTGTGTAATCTAGTATGTAGATTACATGACTAAGCTGAAACAAAAAAAGAGCGACTTTCTGAGTTGCCTCAAGTTCAAAACACTTAATGTAGTACAATCTGTCACTTTACCATGCAAACCTTACTGACTCGCAGTAGGAGTAATATTAATTAATTAGTTAGCAGAAGTATGAATAGCATTAGAGAGGACAGTATCCCTTGATTGAATATTCATAACAAACTTTGGAAATCACTATTGAGTAGAGACAATTTGGTTCTAAAATTTAGAAACAATGTTATGAACTTGAGGAAATATCAAGTATGTAGTAGTAAAACAAAGTGTCCTAATATTTTCACAACAAAAAGTAGTTAAAGAAACCTAGACTAGGTTATCAAAAAACAAAGGACAATATATTGATAATAACACATTCATGAATAATTTCCAGAGTATCTACCCAAAGAGTAAAAAAAGTATTTAAGGACAAGCTCCAATAAATGAAGTTGATTTTCATTCAAGTGAAGAGGACAAAAGACTGGAGGAGATATCAGAATCATAATAAAATTATATTGTACAATCTAGAGTTGTGTAATACATTTTATATTTATATAAATCGAATAAAACAAGAAGTTTGTCGACATAATTTTCATACCTGTTCTTTCAAACTCGAATATACTGTATATACCCGTCCGTGATCATATCATATATACAGTGGTGTAGATACAGATTAATTGTATGAAATAAGATTTTGTTTTAAGGATCTTAACGTTTACATATCTTTACATATATACATGAAGTGTCTGTAAATATGTTTCATTTCTTTAAATTAATAATAATCGTCACTTAACATACATTGTACATTTCTAAGGTTTCGGAGGAACAGACGTTGGAAAAAGTAGTCGTTGTGAACTAAAACCAAGACCAAGTCCTCTCTGTAATTGAAAAATTAGAGTGAAATCTTCAAAAATGTATTTAGTCATTTGTATTGGATTTTGTTGTCGATAGAAATTGAGGGAAATTAAAACCTTTCATAATTGTTCACTACACATGTATAGCCCAAAAAATCATTCACTTTGCTCATGGTCAAAGTCCATGAAAATTATAGGCATCATCAAATTGGACTGACCCCACAATATTTTTTTTTGTTAAACTACTAATTTGTAGTCTACAAATATTCTCGTCGAAGTCCACGCACACACACAAAAGGTGGTCCAGTTGTAACACGCACAGTTACCATCTTCGTTGTAGTAAAAGTCTAATAGGATACTAGGAGACAGTTACGAGGAATAATAAACTCTTTTTTCGGCTATCAATGAAAAATAAAAACAATTGACAAAGGTTTTAATTTTTTGTCCTTTCTATCGTGTAAAATAATTAGTCAATTCTAATTTTAATTTTTAATTATACCTGCGTGTGAGTTGTTGCTCTAGCTATCTCGTATTGCTGTTCTAGTTTTGCAAAATATTCCTCCTGTTTCTCGCTTGTTGAACTTGATTCCTGCGTTGTATCAGCAGGAGCTGCGGTATCAGGAGCTGTACAATAAATAATTCCATAATAGTTACGTTACAATAAAGGCACAATGTGTCTGGAGAGAATGATGAAGATTTTCTAGAAATTTTTATAGTGATCTTTGCGACTTTACTTTTCTTACCATCATCCCGCATTCCCATGAGTCTTTTAAACTTGGCAGTCATTTTACCATCAGAGTCTGAAATAGTTTTAAATACAATGTAAATGTTAGAAATTTTCCAATGCATCTTACTGTTGTATTATATTACCATCGGAAAATGCAGGTTGCTTCCATACAGTTGCTGCAGGTTTAGAAACATCAGGTTTATCCTAAAGATAATATTATCAAAAAGTATATACAAAATTAAGTCAAACGATGATTATTTTTTTAAAAATAATGTAATCAAAGAGAAAAAAAATAGGAAATGTACAAGACTTTTACCTTTTTACTAAAAAGAAATTTTCTCTTCTCAATTTGTTCTACCAATTTAGAAGGTTCTACGGGAACTTGAATCGTAGTTTTATTGTTTTGGACAGGAAGTGGACCAAACTGGTTATTTTTGAGTTTCTCAATTTGCTCTTCATAATTCCTTGCCATTTGTTGTCTCAGCTCTAATTTACCTATACGACGTAAACTTTGTGAATATTATTGTTATTATCATTGATTATTATCAATTACATATCATTATAACATCTGACATGTATTGTATTAAATTACGAAATTATATGAGCATATGTCATTGACAATCACATACTTCTCTCATTATTTCGCTCGTGCCGTTCCGTTGAGGAAGATCTGGAACGTCGTTCTCGTTTTCTGTAATGAGATGAACTCTTGTGTGTTTTTCCTCGGTCTGGAGAATGTCGTCGGGAATCATGATGGCGTGATCTGTCCCGGCTCCGACTCCTGTCAAAATAATACTTTTGCAGCTTAGAAATTAGAATCAATGTCACATTATAAAAAGTAAACATTAAATATAGGTTGGTTAGAATGTTTTTTTCAAAAATTGCAATCATGTAATAATACCTTCTTCTCTCCCTACTCCTACTTCGACTTTGTGAATGATGTTTTCGAGACTTTTTTCTTTCCCGATGGTCTCGTTTTTTTCCCAATTTGAACTCATCGTACTGGCCAGAGGAAGGTCCTTGTTCTAAAATCAAGAGGACATATTTATAACATAACACTTCAGTCACAAAATAATTAGTTCTTGTTAATTGATTCGAAGTGGTCAGAATTTTGACCTAGAAATATTTTAAACATTCACACAATTTCTTAACTTATTTTTTAAACAATGAATAAATGTTGACCTCAACTTAACCAAATCAATCGTATTAAGTAAACTAATGTGCTGATGACACACAGATGTAAAGTTCACAAAAAAATATTGCAACATTTTTGTGCTAAAAATTTTGACAAAAGTATTGGTAATAATATTTCTAAAAAACCTACCAGACTCTGGCTGCTCTTCGTCACTCTGTCTTAATGACATATCGGAAAAACTTGTAAAAAGAAAACGCAGATAATTACAAAACTATTCAGAAATTCTGGATCAGAATTTATATTTTTGACAAAATTTGGGAGAAATGGAAGCGATTCTGTTGCTGTTTCGCTATTGGTGGTATTGAACTGACCTCTCCCCAAGGAAATCTATCTATCTCCTAGACTCCAATAATTTTAACCACAGACAGACAGCGGAGAGTGAGAGAGAGAAGTTTAATTGTGCAGTTATTCAAGTATTTAATTTGGATCAAATTAATGAGTTTACTCCCTTCCTCATAGTGAGAAAAAAGATTGCCCTGTTTACGAATTTGAAGCATCAAAAACCATCAGGCAGTTGTTGACAATAGTGGGTAAAAATTTATTTACAAACAACAATATGTCATAATGTGGTTTTTACGATACAAATTGTAACAATCTAACTACAACAGAGTATGTGTATTGTAGAAGTATATTTAACTGTCAAATATTTTTTTTTCTCTAACCTATTTTCTTTGATTTTTATTTTCTCTTGCAGACACTGACAACAATGAGCTGACCCTTCGTGTTCTTTTTTTCTTAAATATACTTAAGAAAAACTGAACCAACATGTTTCAATTTATGAGAAAGTCTGAAAAGGACAAAAAGCCTGGAAAAACGGAAAAGGGAGAAAAGAGTTTTGGCAAAAAAATATCGGACAAGTTGTCCACAGATGAACTAAATAGACTGGACGAAATACGAAGAAGTCTTAAGCTTGGGAAGAAAAAGGAGAAGGTCAAACTGCCAAGTGGTATTATTGCAGGTATTTTCCTTATTTTGAAATTAATAATTTCAAATTATTATAAAGTTTTACTATGTATTGTACATGTAATAGTACGTAATTATAATTTCGGTCAGTTTCGTATCAATATTGAGTTTTTACAAAAATTCTTTTACATTTATTGTTACAGATTATAGCGAAAATTTTGTGAATCCGCTATTCTCTGTTACATCACCACTCAAAAGTCCTTCTGACGATGGATTTCCTCAAATATCTCATTCGGATAGTAGTGAATCGTCCCTTTCATCAACTTCAATTTCATTAAAAGAGCCTGCTCCAAATCCGGGTAAATACATTGTGTATATATTTACATCATTCAATGATGATTATTTATGTGACCACTATATTTAGCAGATTATAATTTGATATATATTTTTTTATTTTTTCTGTTAGTGAAACCACCCAGGGCTCCGCCAGTTCCAGCTCGAAAACCTCCAAGTACAAGATGCTCAGCGGAAATTAGTGATTTTCACTTATTAGGGATCGGGGTGTCAAAACCAGAATCAAGACCCCCTACTTCGGCTTCCAGTTCAAGTTTTACACCGTCGTATATGACTCCTCCATCAAGTCCTTCTCATAGATCATTGCATTTATCCAAGTTTTATAGTGTTCCAGAATTGGATTTGAGTGAAAAGACGTTACCCAGTGTTCCGAAAAGTCGTGGATTTGTTCGAACTCTGGTAATTGAAAGACAAGCGAACGGTGACTTTGGCTTCTCACTCCGAAGAGCTTCCATTAACTTGAAGGTATACAATTTTGCTTTAACTAAGTTAGTTTAAATGACAAAAGATTATTATCATGAGTGTTGTTGTAACATAAAATAATTATCATTCTTTATTGTTTTGTTTATTTATTTATGTGATATCAGGATGGTTCCCAAGAAACAATTCTGTACGCAGAGCCCTCACAATCAAAGAGCAAAGATATTTATGATGTCTTTTTACTGCCTGGCGATAGGCTGGTTGCTGTAAATAGTGTTTCTGTAGAGGACAAAGGCAGAGACGAAGTCATAAATTACATTCGTTCATCGCACTACTCTGTCGCTCTTCAGGTATGTGTACAAAATGTATTAGACCCTTGAGGATAATGACGCTAATGTTCCTACATTTTTAAATCATTCTGAACCGTTTGGCTGTTAATGAACTATGCTGGCAGAAATATTTAAAGCATGATCACCATACACAATACAGTTGCACACAGTGATGATACTTTTGCACATCACCCAATGGTTCAGCCTCATAAAAATTTCTTCCACACAAGCAACTATGTCAATTTTTCCTTGTAATGGAGGTAAAGACTTCATAGTTTGCAAATGTCGGTACACACTACACACACGAGTTTAATTTTTTCCATTTGTAAGATTTGTAATAGCAAAATGAACTGTTTGTGCCTAATAACATTGTATTTTATAACGCTTCCCCCTTAAGTGACTTGTTGAGTGGTTACAATATCAAATTGTACCACTTTTAAGCATTTTTCACCATTTGGATTTATTATGTAATTGATTTCATAATATTCTTGACACAATTTAAATACATATACCGCCCAAGTAATAATTAGACATGTACATGTCGACGCAAAAAAGATCCAGGCGAAAAGAAATCTCGTAGTTTTAATTACTCCTATTATGAATTTGAGAAAGAGGGAAGAATCAATATGGCACTTTGTGTACTAATGAATGAATTGTAGATTGGAGGTATTGTGTATTAGGGATGAGGATATGCATAGTGTTTTGTGTGGTGGTAATGTAATAATATACTTGTGAACAATTTTTTTGACACTTTATTTTTTATTTAATACCCTCAGGTTGAGACAAATCGCTTGTGGATTGAAAACATTCAAAAGATCCGCTATCAAAAGGTAATAAATCTTTCTTCATTAACCAAACTTGGTACAGTAATTTGCCAGGAGAACTTTTATCTTTGTCCAGATGTTACGCACATTTGGCATGTAAATTTGTGTTTGTACGGCTTACTGTAGAATATATGCTTGTTCACACATCATTTTGTTACTCATAAGATATACAAGGTACAAATTACATTAGTAGTATAATATTTGAGACACAAAAATGTCTTTGTGTATGTAAACTATGCAAAGACTTTTTTTAAAAGATTTAAAAGTGGGTGAAAATGCTGGCCTCATTGGAAATAACTGTGTAGCACTCCCTCGCTTTCGGATCCTCCTCGAGTCTAATTCCTCCTCTTCTTCAATGTTAATCTGTCGTACTACGTGAACGGATAAGCTTGCAAAAGACAATAATAGGACTTTGATGCTAATGATTTTTTTTGAGTTGTTGACGCTGATGTAGCATAACCTTGTATGATGCACATGTTGCACATCTTCAATGAATGAGTATTACGACTGTGTTATTGAAGAGGTCTCGTAGTGAAGAGTCTCTTATATGTACCAATGGATGATTGTGACTACTACTACTCCTCGTCAGTTTTTTCGTGTGTGTCTCCAGTCTTCAGAATATATAGTTTCTGATTGCGTAAAGAGTATAGTAAGGGATGAGATGACAAGAATTCCTATGCACCTTCATTTCTCTTGATACCATCATCCTCCGTTTTCTTTCTGACACACAATTGAATATCATGTATGTACTAGTCAGTCACCACATGGTATATGTTAGGCTTCTTTGTTTATTTTTATATGTGAGCACACACATGGTTCTTATACCTGTGGATTCCAACCCATTGTTCATAAGCATACGATAATATTTGCTGTGCATTCTTTATGTAAACGTGTAAGGAGTCTGTGTGTGTGTGTATAATGTATGTGGTATGTCAGATTATTGTTGTATCTACCTAGGAGACGTATGGACGTTCCAAAATGTCTAATAAGTATTTCTTCTCTCTCATGTCTGTACTACAGACTCTGCCCCTTCAAATATGGTACATCTAAATAACCCTTAAGTACTTGAGACAACACATAAGTAAGTACCTAGTAGTACGTATCGTGGTATTGAGGAGTACAAGTTTGACGTTCACACGTTAAATAAATAACAGAAGGTAGCTGCAGTATTTCTCAATGTACTCAAATATTTACCTTTTTGTAATCGAATTTTACTGTTTAACCAAAAAAAATTTTTTGAGGGGTCATTATTATTACGCTACGAAGCCTACGATTTCTTTTGGATGCATTTAGAGAAAGGGAGAAAAATGAACCGCTTTGAAATTGACTAATTTTTATAATAAGTATTTTGAAAGTACTTACAGTTAAATTTCGTGAGAGAGAGAGACCAAAAGATTCGGTTGTTTCGACTGTTACTTGTAAGCGGAGAGAGAGAACCAGTCCAAGTAACACATAGTAGTGAGGTTAATTCAGATGCAGGACGGACGACTGCTGTTGGTTATGCTATACAAGATGAGTTTTTGGGTCTTTTCAGTTGCTTTTTTCTTTTTCCTTCCTCATCTACATGATAAGGGGGAAGGAGACAGGTCTCTCTGTTGAATTCTTTCCACTTAATTTTCAGTTCATCCAAGTTGTGGGTGTGTCTGGTTCACTTACTGCCTTGGATCGGTATTTGTTGTTGTTGTGTCTGAGTGTGTGGTGTGGTGTGTGTGGTTGTAACATCATTTCATAGTTATTCAAGTATGAATATCATCTTAATGTTTTTTTCTTCATTTATATAAATTATAATGTAACAAATATCCATCCAGAACTTTAAACCTCTTTGAGTAGTCTCCTCCTTTTCACATGATTATTTGTTATTTTTAATTTCTTGGGGTATATATGTCAAAATTTGGATTGGTTGAGAACACTCATTTTTGTGCTAACTAATCATAGATTCATCCACTGTACAAATACCAGGGAAGGCCAAGATTAAAGCAAGTTTTGAAAGAGAAAAAAAGGAAGGAGGAGGGAAAGAGTAGTGCAGGTACATACACTACATGACTGCATAATATGTAGTGGTGTTATGTGTGCTCTCTATAAGATTGACAGCAAATCTTTTGGCTTGGCTTTCTGACTTAAATTATTCTTTTTCTCCAACCCGATTCATGTTATGTAGTCATAAAAGTGAAGCTTTTACTCTTCAAGTGAAGCTTAACAGAGACTACAGAGAGAGAGAGATCAACGACAAGTAACAAGAAACTTGGGGTCAGATAGTGGTGGAGAGTAACAAGCATAATCTGTTGATTATTAGTCTTGCTTATACTAAGTTGTTGTGAATGAAGGAAGTAACAATGTGATGGGGGTAGACTGAGACCATGTATTCCATCTCTCTCATTCTGTGCCAGAGTGCCAGGAGAGGCACATCATCATGAGTTTACCTTCGTCCTCTCACCTTTTATTATAATGTGCGGTTGTGCGTGTCCTCGTCCCGTGTGCCTTTCCATGCCACAGCATAAGTCGTCTCTAATCATCACGATAATAATATAATCATCACCACCTTCAATTCACGTTGAAACCTATTCGTGTGTGTGTGTTATTGTTATTGTTCATCTTAAAAGTTATCAAGGGGGAAAGTGCAGCTCCTCTCCCGTTTCAATTCTTCTTTGTTTCACCTTTACGTTTGTCGAATCAGTGATCGTTGATTTCTGAAGAAAGAAAATTCATTTCACAAAGTATTAATTACAAGTGTAAATAACATCTTTAAGTGGCAGCATAATCAAATGGAAATATTGTCTAATGGGCACTTATAAAATATTGAGTGACTACCATTCAGTTTGCAATTGGAATCATATTGGAAATTTTTTGACAGTTTATCTCTGATTGTCGAATTTTCTTTTGTAGCTGTTTCAAATGATGAAAGTTTATTGTTGAAATTCAATTCTGTGTGAACTTATTCATACACATTTTTCCGATTTGTGATATGTGAATCCATTTTTGATTTGAAAGAATTTGAAGAATCCGTATAAAAGAGAGAGATTTAGCTTCAGTTTGTCTCTCCTCATTGCTCTAAATTTATAATAATGATAGTCAATTTGTTTCATGCAATACAAAAGTTTAGTCAAAATTTTAATTATACTGCTGTCGCTGTCCAGAGGATGTGGCCAGTTTTCGAAATATCGTGTAGTGACCTGTGACACGGGGTTAAATATTTAACATGTCATTTGAAGCCAGTTTGAGACAAACTGACACTAAGGATAAAAATTTTCTACACCGCTACTGTAAAGGTTTGCACACAAATACACTAGTATTTATTTTGTAACAACAATTTGTGGATTAATATTTTTGAGAGTCCTCAAGTTGAGACAAAGTAAAAAAAATGATTGGTCTGATTATACTGTGAAGGTGACTCACATGCTCATGGAGTTCAGAAAATTAAAAAAGTTCACCGAAGTTTCATGTCCACGGTCCTTGGTGGACAGTCTTCATCAGTCGGTGATCGTCTTCACAAACATCTGACGCACAGTGTTCTTGCCAAGTACTCTGCCTTCTCGTCATCTGGATCAAATGAATTCTATGTATTATAAAATTTTCTTTTCTTTTGTACTAAATTCCCTTATTCGTCGAATATGTATTTGTATGTCATTTTAATTAATTCAAAATATTTTCACATGGTTTTATGACGAATACCTTACAAAATTTTTAAAATTAACTATTTTACACAGCTCTAAAGTTTATCGCGGTATTATATTGTTGGCATAAATATTATGGTTTAGCACGTGCTCATAATGACTAAAAGATTTCCTTCTTAATTATCAGAGGACATTTAAGGTCGACGAAGGTGCAGCGGTGCACTACATACTTTACAACAATGAGACCGATAGTATCGATACATCATGTGATGTAATATAAACTCCTACTACATATATACGAAAGTATTGAGTATCAATATACTCTTGGTGGTAGACTAACTCAAATCAAATGTAATTGTTTCGTTTTTATAGTAATTTGTAGTGTACCATGAATCGTGGTAACTATCTGAAACTGATCAGTGTGTGTGTATTGGATAAGTTATTGATGTGGAATGCTGTTCGTGATATTATGAGGAGGACGCATTCTGGAAGGAGACGCAGATGAAAAGAAAATACGCTTTATAAATATGAAATCTCATGCATTCACAAGCTTCTGTTACATGCTTATTACTATTACCTTAGCATCAGCACCGTTCCTTTCAACTTGTAATTTTTTATCTTGTAGTGTGTGGGATTATAATTATGCACACACCCAACACACACAAAAGTCTACTTGCAGAATTACAACAACACAAAAAATGGTACATAATGGGGGACATGAATGGTCAATGGAACAACACAAGTTATATTTATCATGTCAAGTGTGAGAGTGTATTATAATGATAATGAATTCTAGTGATGTTTTTTTTTTTTGAAAAATGAAATTTTTTTGAGCATTGACTAACAAGGAATATTATAATTTAGATGATATTGTACATTAAGATATTATGTGTATTTAATTTACAATCTATATTCCAAGAAAAATAATCATCATAAAAGCAAAAAGAATTTATTTAAAAGTTTCATTCAATGAATGAATTGAATACTTTGAGGTAAATATTCGATTCTGTAGTTGTTTTTTTTGTCTTACTACAAAAGACTGAATTTGTCATGTTGACTCACGTTGAGTTAAAGTAGCCAAGTCAGTATTGTAATTTTGTGTGTGCCGTGTATGCGTGTGTATTTGTTCAACTTGCTAATAGATAAAATGTTAAAGTTGGTTGACTGTTCACCTTATGGGGTTCTCTCCTCTTTCTTTCTCTGTTGTGTCTCACGAGTGTCACACTGGTCATACAGAAATAATGTATGCGAAGAGAGTAGGCTGGATTTTGTTTATGATTCTATCAGGATATGATAGATAAAGGGTAGAGGCATACATAGGAAACCTCGTGGGTATTAATATGGTAAAGGTATACTCTGAGCATACGAGTAAATGCTCAGACGAGACGTTGGGCAGAGATTTTTTTTAAAAGAGGACAAGATACAGCAACTTTTACTTACTTTACCTACACACACGCGCATATGTACACACAAATGCGTGTGATTTCATCGGTGGATGTATGTCGGTCATCATACTTTTTGGTTATTGTTAGAGAAAAGGAAGAGAGAATTGTGGCCAGGCTTTGTAAATATAGACATGCAAGAGGAGGAGGAGGATAGAAGCGGGTTATTAGTGTAGGCAGGTATTTTACGTGGTTGTGTCGTCCTTTTGTAAGGGAGACAGATGAATTCTTCTTGTGGAATTTATTTGTATTGTATAGTATAGAATAATTGTACAGTGTCGAATTTGTCCAATGAAGTGGAGACAGATTGGGGTATAAGTATGTTCCACACACTCTAAACTTTTTTTTTGAAAAAAAATACTTGTTACAGGAGGACGACAAGACGGATGGCTCAGCTAGTCGAAGAGGGGTGTGGATTGTACACAAAAACGGGATTGCCAGGGGAGTATGTATGCTGGAGAAGATTGAAGACTCGGGGAAATGTAAAGTCAAACTGGATACCGGACAAATTTATGAAGTTGATGAAGACGATATTGAGAATGTATGTGACTTTTTTTTCTTCCTTCTTATTTTGTTGTTGTCAGCTTTTGTGATGTTCGAGCTGTCGTTGAGTTTAACTGTTTCTAAATCCTTTTATGGATCAAGTGGTTGTGGTGGTGTATGAGGGGCAAGTAGAGAGAGAGAATTAACTTGTTTTTCTAGGTCTCAGGTTTAAAAGTGTGCTTAATGGAACATTTCTTCAATAGACTTGAGAGTCGTATAATCGCAATAAACGGTTGTGTTTAGTTTTTCTATATGCAGAGTTAACCTTATCTTAATGAACAATCCAATGCACTCTGCTATTCTTTTTATTGTGTGTAATGAAGTCTAAGTAACATGTTGTAATGTTTATTTATTTTACACTGTGGTCAACTATTGACCAAAGTTAATGTGTGTGTGATGGAATTTTTTGATAAAGGTTAGATAATATTCTCTGGGTATAGGAATTCAATTTTTTTGTGGGAATGGGAAACACATCATCATCATCAATATGTAGGAAACTATATGATAATGATATTTTATTTATAAATCTACTATTGCCGGACATTTCACAAGCAAGAGTATTACATTTTCTCTGGGTATTTATTGCTGAGGCAAAAATTGTAGTTTCCTTGATGAGTATAAGTTGGTATAGGTACACACGCGCACAGTATATGTGTCACACACTCATGTAAGTCGTGAGATGATACAGGAAGAAAAAGTGTAAAAGAGATTAAATTTTTTAATCTGTATATTCGTGCCTATAATGTATTCGTATCTTTAATGCGTCGTGTAGTTGCTGTAAATCATTTTTTATTTTCTCTCCTTTTTTTTGGGTATATTTAAGTAGTATGTAGGAAATTCATTTAATATACCGTATGGTTGGGTGTATCATCAAAAGCATTGTAAAAAGGATTGGTTGTGGTCAAGGATTTTTCGTTAAACCCCACACATACACTATACTATATTGTGAACGCACATACTCACCTGAATGTTTCACCTATTTTCCAATCCCTGATTTTCTGTCATTTATCATTATGTCAGTCTTATTCTACAAGGCTAATGCTTAGCCAGTTTTGGCAGTTTGAAGTCGAATTTTTACCCTCCGGCTTTAGCTATACACAAATTGGTGTTTGGACATACATAATACATTGCGAGTGTCCTCACTCACATACTATGATGTGAGAATGAATGTCAACAAATGTAATTTCGAATGCAATCTTTGACATTGTTTTTATTTAACTGATATGCATTACTAGTTTTAATAATTGTATAACAGAAACTGTTGTGAATCATTTTCTATCCATTGAAGAAAGTATATTACATAATCTAAAATATTTGAATTCTAGACAAATCCTGAATCTCTGGACTTGTCCGAGAATGTAAGCTTTTCTAAACTTGTAAAAACTCTTAAGTTTTGGCGACCCTTTAGGTCGATCGCTGCAATTATTGTTCTGAAAATTTAACAAAGTTAAATTACACTTTTTTAAAGCTTATGAATCTGAATCTGATCAACGAATCTTCAATACTACACATTCTACGCAATCGTTTTCATTCCTCGTTATGTAAGATTAATATTTTCCAGTCGGGAAAGCTATACATTTTAGTACAAAATTTTCTTTATGAATGTTCAATCAACTCTGCTCACATTTTGGGAAATTTTGCATTTTGTCTTCTAGCATTCACATTGTCGACTTACCGTAATATATTGTACCTTACGCGAAACGCAAAATTAGACACTGAGACACAGTAAGGCTCAATTTTTTCAACATTTTGATAGCCGAATAAGAATTTTATTCATTTCTATATTCCTTAGTTCATGTGCTCTTTGTCAGATTTTAATTCATTATATTTTTAGTAAATTCTTACGACAACTGGTGCAACCGTTTTCATCAACGAAGCTCCACCCAAATTTGTATTCACTGGCTCTTCAATCGTACAGGTAAATTAAGCCATAGTCTCACTATTTGAAATTCAAAGGATTAGATCCTACAAACAATTTGACAATATTATTACAGAGCCTTAGTCTCCACAAAGAGAAATCAATCCATTATCATACATGGAGAGGCCGGAAATTCCAAGCGTGAAGCTGTTCAAGAAATTCTACGGACCTTGTCAGAAGGCAAGGGTCCACACGTTGACAAAATACCCTCCTCTAATATACCGGTAGGTTTAGGTTTTCACATAGGTAGTGACCAAGACATTTAATATCAAGATCCTTAATTTTTTTGCACTGTTTTTTTGTTGTCCAGTTTGAATTTCAAGCTGCTGCTGCTCACAGGGTCCAAGTGGAGAGTTTTTGGGAGCGTTTACAAGCCATGGAAGAGTTGTTTAACTTTTTTTGCTGCTCGGCTGACAAGGATCCAGTGAAAACAACAAAAATGTACAATTTAGAATTTGATTTAGGTGGACGTCTGGTCGGGAGTTCAATTTCGGTATGACATTCATCCCAATTAATAAGAATATATTAGATTTTTGTGTCATTAAGAGGACAGTTCATGATATTATTATTCTTTAGTAGTAATGCATTTTGAAAGACAAAATTCAGGACGTGGTTAGACAAGAAGAATATATGTGGATGCATTGCACATTTCTTGAGATGGTGCAGGGGCAAGAAACAAGTGGGTATTGTTATTTGTATCGTGATTGATTGTATTATTTTGAAAGTCTGGTGCGTAGGGTGGACTTGCTTTATTACAAAAGCATTTGAATGCATCAGATGAACAGTCAATGTTATAAAGAAGCAGAAAAATTATTTTCACGTAGGTTGAATTGTATGTGAGTCAGAAGAGTTTTTTTACTGGTTAGCCTTTTAGTGGGTTTATTCTGTGGATGTAATGTAGGTATATACAATCTTTTGATTTCATCACAGTTTTGACACATGTCATTTGTACTTATTTGGTCTCCACTATTTATGTATCCATTTAAAGAGTACGTTAGATTAAGGTAGCCACGTTGTGATGATGAGCTGTCTTTTAAAAATAACTTAATATCTGATTATTTGTTTTTAGATTTACATGTTTGATATGGAAAAAATGATTGAACATCCTTTTTTCAATGTGTTGCAATCACTTCATGATTTGTCAACATGCACCATTGACATTCTGGGTATGTGAAGACCGACTGCTAATTTAATTCTACTAATTACAGATAATAGTTGCGATATCATTGACATTAGAATGTGTGGATAATTATCGGATTATCGTAGGTCCATTTCCGTACTACCTCAAGCAGTTAAGAAAAGATCTTCTCCTTGAAGAGATGAATATGGGAACATCGCTCAAACAACCAGGTTTATTATTAAACAATTATACCAGTTTAGCTGTTTAATTTTGTGTAAGTTTCGCAAATAGATTAACGTATTAATTTGATTGTTTCAGCTATTCCATTCTTTTGCTCACAAATATCAAAATCGGTAGGTGGATCCGTGATAATGACCACAGACTTTTGACTCAGTTATAACTTATAAGGCCGAGTAAAGGAGTTAAAGTATGTACTATTTTTATTTTTCAGGTTTCTATCGAAGACAACCTACAACGAATCTGTAAAGTGTCAGAATCAATGGCAATTTTAGGGCTCGGAGAGACTTTCACAAAATCTATATGGTCGGTGTACGGGGCTGTGTATCATCTTGGACATGTCTTGGGAGCACTCACAACGGCTCTGAATAGTCAAAAAAGTGATTCAAGCTTCTCGTTGCATTTCAAGAATGCGTGTGCGTTACTTGGACTTTCTGTGGAGAGAGTAGAAAAAAGTCTTGGAGCAGAAGATACTGAAATCTCTCGTATTCGTAATATTATGGGATTTGCTGTCGGACTCTGCCTGGAAGTGGTAAGGATTTTATCATGCTTCAAATTTGTCAAAATTGGCATACAAATTATGGGACGATGAAATATGATTAAGTAAATGATTATCTATTATGTTATAGTTAAATTCGATCCTGACGACTGTCAACAAAGTAAGAATATTTTTCATTATCACCTTCATACATGTCTTACCTTTCTTAATTGACTATCGTTTGTCTAAAATGTATATTTTTATTGAATTTAGAATAATAGTGTAGGGTTCCGAAACATTCAATGCCTAAGTATTAACGTTGTTCAAATTGGCTATTCTCCCTCGACTAATAATGGAAGGTAAACCACTACTCTGTTATGAGTTTTTATGATTGAATACTCGTTTACTTAATTTGCCTATAAATGTATGAACATTTAATAAAAGTTCAAAACGTCTTTGTAGATTTGGCGATTTGGCAGCAAATTACATGAACGAAAGATTGGCCAAACTAATGAAAGAAGTTAATTTTGATCGACTATCCAAACTGTATAAAGCCGAAGGATTGGACACAGACATCAACTCTCCAACCTCACCCATCGGAAAAGACAAAAAATTCCCTCTCGACAATGGTCATTTAAAAGAAGTATCGGAATTGATTTATTATGATGTACTGCCATTACTAGATTCATGGCCTTCAAGTACTGCCAGTAACTCAAATACAAATGCTCACCAAAAGAAGGGAAAAGGCTTATTGTTTTTGATTGATGAAGCCAAAGAACCAAGTAGATTTTTAGGTGAGATTTGAAAGATTTGTTGTTGTGGATTAATTGTATTGTACAACAATCACGTGTAGTGTAGAAGTTGTCAAAACTTTGTGTTACATTGAAAAATGTTTTTTTGCAGAGAAATTTGAAGCAGAGTTTTTTGGAGAGAGTGAATTCCGTAATCTGTACTGGGTTGACTTCCGTAAGTACACATACATTTTCTTGTATTTACTCGTCTCGTAGATATTACAATCTTTGTATTTACTGTGTGCACGAACTCATTACATTTTCTTTTTGCATTTTTGTTAATGTGATTTAGGTAATACAACAATATCCTTTGCCCATGCGAATGGTACACGCATTGTTGAGGTACACATTTTAACTTTCCATCTTAATAAAGTAGGTAATATTTGGGTACATTGTAGTAAATAATTTTTTTGTTGTTTCAGTATGACATCAAACGGGTTTTGAGGTGAGGATTTAGAGTTGTGCTGTTCAATTTATGAATTTCAGCTTAAATCTACTTAGAGAAATGAATCACCAAATGTTTAAATGTAAGTTTATGGTTTTTATCCTAAGCCATGCGGACACTGTGGCAGCCTCTAAATGTACAAATCTTTTGTTGCAAGAATCACAAAAGTAAATTGAAATTGTATTATCCTACGTAAAAATATTTTCATAATTATATTAGATTGTTTGCAAATTAAATATTTTGTTCGCTACAGGGATAACATAAATTGTATGTTCCTGAAGTCCAGCAGTCCTATTATAGGTCTATGTATGAGTAGCAACGCTTCAGAAATAAGGTGAAACCCGTTGCTTCTAATTAATTATTATAAGTTTTGATTTTGAATATGTTTTCTTGTTTTGTTTTACAATTTTATCTGAATGTTTTTTTTCATGAATTTTGTTCCAAAATGAATAGTCTAAGAAGAGCTTCCAGTATCAGGCGAAATTATGCATCCAACTGGAAAAAGAAAAACGCGTCACTGAATATCAAAATACAGGCTGTACGTACTGATTACTTTTTTGAAAAAATACTTTTTGATTACTATTTATACGTTCTATTAAGTTTTTTATGTTCACATTTGTAAACCCTATAGGACTACTTAATGGAAGTGTTAGAAAAGAGGTAAGGAAAAGTACATTCAATGCTAGATTTACAGTTGGTTGATAGAATTTTCAAAATTCAATTTTTACAATTACGCTGTGAGTAAAATGAAAATTTTTTCTGTGTTACAGTGGAGACGTTCAAATAGTCCATTGTTTAAATCCTTCTGATATTCCCAATAGTACAGAATTGGACATGGCAAAGTTAAGAAATCAGGTATTTGCAGAATAAAATATGAATGTTATCATTGTTACTTTCAACTGAACATATGTATTATACGTTAAAAGAGGTTATGATTCATAATATGAATGTGAAAATATTTAGATTCGATCTGTAAATCTGCCGGACACAATTCGTTTCTTCAAGAATGGTGATAAGGAGCTTTATTCCCACTATACAGTGTTAATAAATTTGTAAAAATTTACACTAATTTTGAATGTTTTTCAGGTTATCCAAGATACATCGTTCAATCTGAATTTTTGGTAAGTTTATTATTTTAATTGCTTTGTGTGATAGAAATAAGACGCTTTCTTTGTTTGTTGTTGGAGAATTTCAGGTTTTAAGTAAGTTTATTTTAAATTTTTAGCGCAAGTTCAAATGTCTCGGTACGCCGGGGTTAGCTGAAGAAGGCCTGGGAATTCGTGATAGGGTTTTGGATATCTTTAATAAACAAGATATTCCTTCAAGTACTTTCCAACTAGGGAATACTATGGTAAATCAAATTTCTACATTACATACTACAGTAAGAATTTGGATGGCATGAATGGAAAAATTGTTTAACATTACATCAGTAATTTGTACCTTGATTAATCTTCTTTGAAGGTGTTCATGAAACAAACCTTATTAGAAGAGCTGGAACAAAAACGTGATGACAAACTTGAACCGAAATTTGTGGCACTACAATCTTACTGGTGAGAAGTGCAAATAGCATGTAAAACCAGTTTCGACAGTAACATGAAATGACATTTTGACTCAATGTTGTGGAAATTTTTACGTTTCCAGTCGTGGTTTCTTGTCCCGAAAGCGTTTGGAGAAAATGAAAGTCAATGATCTTGCTGTTAGATGTGTCCAGAAGAATGTCAGAAAATTGTTAGCTGTTAGGTAAATAAACAAATATTTAATATTATTAGTTTGGAAGGAAATTTTCAAAACAGACATTGTTTAATTTTATGAATGCTCATTCTAAAGGAATTGGAAGTGGTGGAAATTATACCAGCAAATTGCACCACTATTGAAAGTTCAAAGTTCTCATGAAAAACTTCAATCTGCTTTAGTGAGTTTTATTTTAAAACATCATGTTTTCACTTTCGGTTTGTATATCGGTATATATGTGAGAGATTTAATATGAATAATTTAGAATATTATCTAAAGATGAATGTATTCAAATAGATAAAGTGGGCATTTAATTTTTAGGATGAACTAGCATCTGTGAAAATCCGATTAGAAAAGGCTGAGGTAAGCAATTAATCTTATACAATACAATGTGTGTGAGATAATTAGGAAAATGGTACAAGTGTATTACTAATAATAATGGTTGTTTTATTTCATTTCACAGATTGAGCGAAACAGCTTAAGAATTGAGAACGAAAAATATGAGATAAAGGTACGGTTGTTATTTACTCAGTTTACAAAGTTTATTTGACTGACAGCATGAAAGTTTTTCGCATGTTTTTTTTTGTTCCTACGCTACCAGTTTAGTAGGCAGACACTATATATATTATGAAAGCGAATTGCGTGTGAATGAAATTATGAGTTCAAGTAATTCGGAGCCGCAGCCAAGTAAACTGACACACTATTGGGAGTGATGGTTGTTGTGAAACACAGAAGTATGATTACGCAAGTTTAAATAAAAATAAAAAATATGTGTGCCAGTATTGTATGTAGTAATGGAGCTTGTGTTTCTGGGCATTAGGTGAGATGTAGTGAAATATTCGGGAACAGTAACAGTAAGCCTGAAATGTATATATACACATGTACTTGAGTGAAGGATGAGCCGGTTGGCCTCCAGCCAGCCAACAGTCACACATCTATATTAAACTGTATATGTAATGTAGAGAAGACGTAGTGTGAGGAAAAACGGATTAATGCCATTTACTTTTTCTTTCCGCCTCTTCCTTGGCTCAAGTCAAGCCACTAAAATTAGGTACAGTACAGGAAGTCACTTCGTCATCCCACTAGCAAGAGAAAAACAGTTAGTTCTAGTTTGTAGTTATGGATGGTGGAGCTTGCCGAGCTCCACTTCTCTCCATGGAATTCAAAACGTTAAGGTTTTGAAAAAAGTATCGTGTAAATTACTATTCCACAATTTTACTCCGAGGTTCTCTGAGGGTACATTTTTTTTGATTTGTCACCTCCGTCCTTGTAGAGTTCCAACAATGGTTTCTTGAAGTTGTGTCCAGGATATTTATTTTTGAGCCGTGAGTGTCAGTGGGAAGAGTGAGTTTTGTGTTCATCATGTCATCATATTTACGTGGGATTGATCCCATGTTTACTCGTGGTCCTGCAAGTCCATCCCGTCCATCTTCATCAGTTAGTCTTTCTAGAGATAATGAGAGTCCATGGAAGTCTCGACTTCCACCCCCAATACGACCAAGGGCTGGGGACACAATGTCTAGCTTTGGAACTGGTAATTCGAATATCCCAAATTCCATTCCAATAAGAAAGAGACCACCAGTCTCATATCCTCAGGATGGTGTCGTCATAAGAGCTGGCTTCTCGATTTTACCTCCTGGAATTTCAAGAACAAAATTTAAAACAAAATTTGAACCAACTCCAGCTCACAAGGACCCCCATACTGACTCGGCTCGTCTTACTGTCCAAATAAATGACTTTCTCAAACGGTCCGACCATATTGAAGAACAATGGCGTCAAGTGACTGGGAAAAGAAATTACTCAAAATCGAGGGACAAGATGAAACTCCGTGATTCTGTTGCGTCTTCCATTGCAATTCGCGGTTTTCAAATGAGCCATTCTAGTAGTTTAGCAACAATGGAGGATGTCGACTCTTATGTTCTTCAACATTCGGAAACCATGTCTTTAGTGGACAGTGCAAATCCCTTTGATGAAGTCGATGAATCAGAGACCGGTCCTCTGAGGGATCCTTCTTTACTTGATTGTTCGGAATTAGATAGCCTCGTAGTAGACAACAATGAGCAATGTTTAGAAAAAGGCGTCGGATCTCATGAAAATAATCCTGTTGCACCCTTGAAGAAGGTAGTATTTCTAGAACCAAAATTAACAATACAATAGTTGGGAACGTAGTTTCTCTTAATGATGAGAGACAAATTGGGTTCAAAGATAATGAACTTGATTGCATGATATTAGTCAAGTTGTTGTGCCAATAGACAGTCTTTAGTGCATGACAAAATTGTGGATGCCAGTTTATATCATTTTACATAATGTGTGCCTGCACAAGTTTTTTTTGTACTTATGAAACGTTAGCACAGTGTTATGCACAAATAATAAGATATTTTCTCATGTGCTACATACTAGGTGAATGAGCTGAAAGCAGAGCTGACCGAAGAGCAAACCGGGTCGTCTGTCACCTTTGAGAAATTGGAAGCTGAAATGAATGAAAAACAAAAATTGGAAAGTCAATTGAGCCATTTACGAAATCATTGCCAAAGTATTGAAAATGAGAAACACCAGTTGGAATTAGATTTAGAGGTAAGCAATTATTTTTTATCATTGATTTAGAGATAAGTAACTGTAGTCAAGCTCGAAAAATTTCATCACGTCATTCTTGGGTACATAAAATTTTCATCATTGTCAATCTCTGTACTAGATACTTTCCCCTTCATGTATGTCCGACGTGAATGGAGACACCAATTTGGATGATTACAACGAAGACTCATTGTACAAGTATGGAATATTTTTTACTGCATTTTTATTGAAGGCATAACTATTAAAACTTTTTGCCCGCCTCTGCATGGGAATAATATTGCAGTATTATGAATGTTTATAAATTTTTTTAAAGACAACGATGGGAGCGGACAAATAGAGAACTGGAGATAATGCGACAAAGACTGAAACAGCGGGATCAGGACCATATGAACCAGATGTATGATTCCAGAAATGAAATGTGCATTTTTTCTGTTTTATGGTTTAGACCTGGAACAAATATATATTTTTTGTTTTTGTGTCACAGTATGGTTTTGAAAAAATCCTTGGAGAAAAAGGTATGCTTTTACTTTATTGAAAGAATTTAAATATCTTGTTTTAAAATATTTGATTCATCCTAGAGAGTCTTCAAAGTTGAAAATATTTTACATTTTTTAAAAATTTTAGTGTAGCGATGCTTGGGAAGAAGCAGAAGAGCAAAGACAAGTTGTTGCTCAACTAAAACGCAGAGTACAAAAATTGATCAGCGAGGCTGCAGATGTAAGATCTATGCTTCAAGAAGAGTCTTCTCGTTCTTCATTACTCGACAAAAAACAAAGACGTTTTGATACAGAACTCATGAGTGTAAATTCGCAATTGGACAAAGAACGAATAAATCGGGAACGAGTTAGTAGGGAACGCGATGCAGCTATAATCCAAAAGGAAGCATTGAATAATGAGTTGGAGGTATGTATGAACAATGAACGGGCCATGTAGCCGATAATAATAATTGCTAAATTATCAATAAAAATTCAAGTTATATTTGGAGCATTTACATAATGTTATGTTCAAACCTCAGTTTTATTTCAAAGTTTTGGCAGTGGGCCGGTTTTTTGTACTCGTCATTATGAACTATCCTTTATAATATTATGTTGTATTTTGTGACGTTTTGTGGGGTAGTTTGCTCATGGTGTTTTGAATTGCACCAATATGTTTGGACTTTTGGCTGATGCTATAAAAAGATTATTAATAGCCTACTCATCAAAGATATTTCTTGGGCTGTAATGTTTTTTGTTTACTTTTTCTAGTCCCTCAAAATGGAGCTGCAGATGAAGGAAAACAAACTTTCGAGTTTAGAGGCAGAGCTGGATGATTCTACACGAAATCCAATGTATGTCAATTTATTCACCGTGTAATGTTACATGTATTGTAATTAATTGATTTAGTTTTTTGTGGTCACAACGTTTGTATGCTTGTTTTGCAGTAATGAGCAATTAAATGCCCTTCGAAAAGCCAAGAATGATTTACACATGAAAGTGAAAGAACAGGAAGAAGAGTTGGATGACTTGGCTGGTCAAGTGGGACGTGAGTAGTCTATCCTTGTTCATCATAATACATTACATATTGATTATAATTGATTGATTGATAATATTTTGGGCTGAATTATTAAGACTTGGAAGGAGCAAAGATTCGTCTAGAGATGCAATTAGAACAAGTGAAAAAGGAACATAGGAGGGAGATCCAACAGCGAGAGGACGAACTTGATGACGTTCGTAATAGTGCTCATAAAAAAGTCAAAGGTATGATATTATCACATTTTGAAAATTGTAAAACGACTAAACTCTTTGTACATAATACATAATGAAATCATTTTCTTGAAGCACTCGAATGTCAGTTGGAAGCAGAGCACGAGGAGAGGACAGCAATCTTGAGAGCTAAACAAGAACTTGAGAGGAAACTTTACGACTTGGAAGGTAGTGAGTTTATTTAGAATTCAGTCAATTCGAGTGCTATTTTTATTTCATGATCTACCATTTCCTTTTACACAATTTTTTAGAATTGTCAGCCCATCGTTCACAATCACAGGAGCAAGCCAACCGTATGAAGAAGGAATTAAAGAGAACAAAAGCCCTCTTGAAAGATGCTCAAACTATGCTTGAACAATCGAAAAATGATTCTATGAGTAAAGGACTTCTCCGCCAGTTGCGTCACCAACTTGAAGATTCAGAATCTCAAAGAGTTCGACTAAACTCTAAAACTAAGAGGGTGTGTAATCTACGATGTATTCTTTTAATCTGAAAAGAATTAGCAGTCTAACAGATTATTTTATTTAACAGATTGAAGAGGAACTCGCAGATGTTTTGCATCAACTTGAAGAAGGTAAAACTGAAAAACCTGACATAGTCAAGTTTGCATTCATTCATTTTCAACAATGATGGATAGATGTACATTTCCAACAAATAAAATCTTGTGTTTAAAAATGAATTGTACGATGCTTTTGAAAAACAGAGACGAGGTGTCGAAATGAGGCAGAGAATGCAAAAACTACCTTGCAAAGGGAAAAATCCCAGATGCAGCTACAATTCGAGGAATACGAAGAACAACTCGCAGAGGTGAGACAGAGAAAGGAAACGAAAATAAAAACAATATCAACATTAGCCTATTGTGCATGCTCCGTCACAATTTTACGCACATGTTATAATGTGAATGAATGTGTTTGCAGATAATGAGAAAATACAAGGCTTCTGTGGAACAGTTGTCCTTAGATCAAAATGCGTTGGCAGAGCAGAGCATGCAGATAAGCGAACTTGAAGCTGGCAACTCGAGTCTAAAAGTAATGTTGTTAACGAGTTTCTAACCAAACTTTTATTGTATTTCTGGAAAATGTTCCATAACAAAAATGAAGGAAAATTTGTATGAATGTTTGATAATTGTTTAAATAGGAAACTATAGCAGAGTTGACTTCAAAATTAGAGACATTGGAAGAAGATCGTATTGGAAAAAGTCTCCAAACAAAGTAAGAATTATATATTTATGTGCTTTTTTTAAATATATGAACCTGTTGGAACGCGTCCCAACAGATTCGGGAACGGTCCGTTGTTGCATTCAGTGTTTATGGATGATAAATTATCATTGATAATGTGTTAATTTCTTTTGCAAAAAATTTCAGATTCCATATGAAAATAAGAGAATTAGAGACACGCATGGAATTGGAAACAGTGACAAAGGGCCGTTTGGAGGTTCGTCCTAAGCTAGTTTATAGGGTCGTACTATGATAAATTTTTTTCTTGAGAGCCATACTGCACTGGTTAACCCTTTTAGTGTGCAAACTATCTTACCTACTATTTTGTTGAATGAAAACTTGTCTTGATTTAATTAATGAGATGCCAAAATATGCTATTTTTGTCAATAGGGACAGGTGGCTAGATTGAAGGAACATATGGAAAAATTAACAGAAGATATGAAATCTGGGCAAAGGTATTAGAGTTTATTTGTTTTAGAGAAATATTTCTTGGAATATTTAATTTTTTGTCTTGAGTCTATTCGAATGATGAAATTTTCTTTCAATGTCTGAGACCTGTTTGAGACTGTGAACCGACTAATGTTCTCATTTAAAAGAAAGCGTTGGTTCCCATCATTTAGAGTCCGAAAGGACTGAACCCATTGAATGATGAGTTGCTCAAATTGTTCTCTGTTGAGATTATGGGAGACGTCTGACGACATATAAGAATAATTTTTAAGAAATACTATGTAGTATTTCAATTTATTATATGTACCTACATAAATAATTTTTATTTCAATATTGTCCTTTCTTATATTTCAGTCGAGAATACATTGCCGTTGACAAGTGCAAGAAATTGGAACGGCAATTACGAGAATGTAAAGAAGAAATTAATAGAGGTTCGTTCTATTCATTGCTTGTTTTTATGTTGCATATGAATTAATAAATATTTGGTAAGAAGAAAAGCACTAACAATTTTTGATCTGTGTTAAAGGTGCACAACGAGATGTGGAAGCTCAAGCAAAACGAGTAATGCTTGAAAAACAATTAGATGGTGCAGATTTGTTGCAGCGTCAACTTCAGGTATATTTTAAAATTTTAATCCTTCTTATTGTGTATCCACGATTTTATTTGAAATAGTAGAATAATTAATCATCATCATAAGAGATTAATATTCGTACGGTATGACATTATCCCATGTAGAATGATTTGAAATTGGCAATGCAACGAATAGAAGATTTGACAGCAGCTATCAAAGAATGTGATGTGAGTACTATGTTTACTTATTATAATATGTATTATTGGTGGTACATGGTGGTTCGTTCAAGGTTATTTCAAAACTATTTTTATTTTTACATAAATTAATGGATGGATTTATTTTTTGAAATTTACAGAATAATTCAGACTCATCACAGACAGAAGATGAGGACTCTTCAACCGAGTCGGTGACGTCAGACACAGAAATAACGGATAGCAATTTCTCCCAGTTTCCTTTAGATTCCGAAGGGAAAAAATCTAATCGAAGTTTTGCTGAATCCTACGCATAAACACAACGTTGATGAAATCAACTTGATTTTTTGCTAATATACTTAATATTAGTATAGTTGAACCTTTTGAAGACGTGTTTTTGTTCTACTTTGAAAGTATTTAAATTGTTAAACTAATTCTGGACATCACTTTACATAGAGAGAATTGATACAGGTACGTAGATATTCGAGGGGTTCATGAAAGTCAAGGCAGCGGGATTTTTTCCGAATTATTTTGTATACCTTGTGTACTCATCTTTGTATGAATGTTGTTGTATCAAATCATCCAGGTCGACATAATATAGACTGTTTTCATAGTTGTTAGCAATAAATTATTATTATTGTAAAAGAAGATGATGAATGTTTTACTCTACTAAGTACTCCTTTCAATGCGAATGTCAAAGGTAATTTTACGACAATACAATCAGTGTGAACGTGAAGACTAGAAAAGATTCAATCAATATTTAAAATGTACTTATTCGACTGATTGTGGTTATTCAATCAATTTCAATAAATATACACATTTTCCAAGATTTATTTACATTTTCTTAAATAAATGTACTTTCTATTGCATCTTTGGAAATACTAATAATGCACTGAACAACTGCATAGAAAACTGATTGACGGCATATCAGTGGACTATCTTTTGGAAATAATCAATCTATTATCAATCTACCGTGTAAATGGGCATACATTAATTCAGTGAGACAGCTTGGGATTTAATATTCGACAGAAATCTTTTATAATCGACAGAATTAATCCAACTCCGCCGGAGTTACTCCGGCGTTGTCAGATTGCCTTCCCACTTCCCATTATTTGCATCACATGTCTGTGTTTGTAATCCCATTTGAATGTCATAGTTTTTTTTCCTAGTCGCTGTCATACGCCCCTTATAAAATGGTATAATTACAATTAAATTCAAAGTAAAATAATTTATTTGACATGTACAACTGTGTACTACATACTTTTGTTGATTTTTTGTTAGTTGGTGTTGGTGTTGGGTGACCTCCACATTCCTCACAGAGTGGCTACACTTCCTTCAAAATTCCGAAAACTCTTAGCTCCTGGTAAGTAACCCTTTGACAATAATCTAAGGTTATCAGTGGATTTGGTAACAATTAGTGACTTTGATTACTTTTTCCAGGTAGGATACAACACATCCTATGTACTGGAAACCTGTGTACAAGAGAATCTTTTGACTACTTGAAAACTGTGGCCGCTGATGTACATATAGTTAGAGGAGACTTTGATGAAAATTTCTCTTATCCTGAACAAAAAGTTGTCACCGTTGGACAATTTCGTATAGGCCTTTGTCATGGACATCAGGTAGTTATTCACAATTTCCACATGAAAAGTATACTATAGTAATATCGTATGTAAATTAAAATTATTACCTACTCTACTCATTCATAGATTGTACCTTGGGGAGATCCAGATGCACTGGCAATGGTCCAACGACAATTAGATGTGGATATTTTAATAACAGGTCATACGCATAAATTTGAAGGTAAGAAAATGTTTACTAATTTTGTGTTTATATTCAAAAAGCTGTCAATGCGACGTTATACCTCATTCTATATTAATGAATGAATGATTATGTAATTTCTTGAAGCGTATGAACATGAGAGTAAATTTTACATCAATCCTGGATCTGCAACTGGAGCTTACAATCCAACAACAAAGTAATTACTTAACATTATGAAACAAAAATTGTTTTTGACATTTTTTATTTTTACAACTAAAATTCAATTTTTTTATTATCATTTTTGTAGCAACGTCATTCCCTCATTTGTTCTTATGGACATTCAAAGCTCTACCGTGGTTACATACGTCTATCAATTGATTGAAAATGAAGTCAAAGTTGAAAGAATTGAGTTTAAAATCTCAGGATGAGTGGAAATGTTAATTATTGGAATAAATATCAATAAATATAATTTACTAATATTCACTCTACTGGAACTCCAGTTTGGACGCATACAAAAAAAGCAACTCATTTTCTTCAGGATCCTCTATTGTGACCAAACAACATGTTCAAAAAATATGTATTTGAACTCAACACCTTGAAAACATGGGAAACGTATGTGAAGAGTCTCATTAATGAAGGTGAAATGAAATAAATGTGTAATATGATTTGTAATTTTACATAATTTTTTTAAGACGGCTTATTTATAGAGCATAATGTAGCCAAGAGACCGGTAAGCTGAATGAACGTGCCCATTCCTAGGTAGGATAAAAAAAGAAAACATTATTATTACAACATAGCATTAATATGAAACTTATAGAATTTTGAGGGGAGATAGACAATCAGTTTTTTCTCAGAACAAAATTTTTTGATTTTACTTAAATTGGAAACTAATATGCTACACAAAAAAATTAACATGATACTTATGTAGTTAGTTAACAGTTTATATTTCCCTACCTTCAGCCACTTTCATATGTGTAAGTCCAATTTCCTACAAATAAATTATTAAAGCATATATTATAATCTTGTACTACATGTATTTCCTTATTAACAAGTATAATAAAAAAATGATGGTACCTTAATGAAAAGTAGTTTCAAGTATTCTGGTAATGGACAAGTTTTACACACGCGAAAGACATTACCAACAATATCTTCAGGAGAGTAGCCCATCTTCCACAGCCGACTCATACGCTCGTAAGCATTCTCGATATCACCAGTCTTGCAATACTCGAGCATTTCTTGTACTAAGAAAAATATTATCATAATTCTATTTTAAGCATTTACTTTTTCTATACCGAAGTGCCAAAAAATAACATAAAACACTTACCCAACAATGGGGACGGCTCGTCACAAACCTACACAAATACATTGTTGTTAAATGAATCCGAGTAAGTATTTTTAAAAGATATCTTCAATAATTTTACCTTGAATACATTCGTTGTATTGACCAAACCAAATCCTTGACAGGTCGCTTGCAAATTATTCAAAGCTTGTCTCATATCACCTTGTGCAGTAAACACAATCGCCTCCAATCCATCATGCACATACTGGATCTAAATTTACCATATCAAATATAGAGTGGCTGTAATTTTGTAAGTAGAAAATTTTAAATTTCGACACTTACATTTTCTTTGTCACACACAGATAATACTTTTTTGAGAATTTGATCATCTGACAACTTTCCAAAACGAATGACTGCACAACGGGACTGAATTGGAGGAATAATCTTGTCACTATTATTACAAGCCAGAGCAAATCTAGTACTACTAGAGTACAATTCCATAGTTCTTCGGAGTGCTTGTTGAGCTCCTTCAGTCATGCTAAAAAAAGAAACCCACTGTCATACTCTCAGCTTTCAGGAATGTACTAGTAAATTATGATATTAAATGTTTCTATTTACCTGTCAGCCTCATCCAATATAATAATCTTGTGTTTCCCAGGTGGAAGACTTATTTTATTCTGAGCAAATAATTTTATCTTATTTCTCACGACATCGATTCCTCTGTCATTTGAAGCGTTCAACTCCAAGACACCCTTTCTAAAATTTTCTCCCAACAAAATCCTAGCCAGGCACAATATTGTGGTCGTCTTACCCACGCCTGGTGGGCCCTAAAAAACAAAACAAATTATATAACACAACTTTCATTATAGTTTTATGATTTTGTTTGGTACTTACTGCAAGGATTAAATTGGGCATATTCCCAGTCTGTGAAAAGACGGACAGTCGGGCAGTAGTTTCTTCATTACCAACAATTTCTTCAAAAGCGTGAGGACGATACTTTTCTATCCTGTTGTGTCACCAAAATATTGATTCTGAATTTCAGAAGAAATCGTAACGAAGACGAATTGGTGCCAAAAATGTAATCACGCTTACCATGGTGTATTCTCATATTTATCCACTGTTTCAATATCATCATCTTCTTCCCCTTTGGTTGGTTCAACTTCAACAACCTCCATGTCCTCCGAATCGCTCGACATGTTTTACAAAAATTATCCAAAGTAAAAAATATTCGCTAAAAATGAACAAAAAGCCGACAAGGGGAATAGCGCCTTCCAAGGTTGACTAAAACAACGATTTTTTTGTTGACAGCGAATTGTTGTTGGAGGGAAAGGGCTCCCATCAAAAAGGGAGTTTTTTATTAAAAAGTTTTACAATTAAAATAGCAAATGACATTAGCAATTTTGACACTGCGGTAAATGTGATAAGGACCCTTCATGGTCCTGCCAATTTTTCCATCCATTTCTTAATTTTACACTGAGAGATTGAGAGAACTTAAATAGTTTTCCGGATAGTACAAAACTTGACATTTAAATACTTTTCCAATAATTTAAAATGGAATATTCTTTCAACTATCGTCTGCCTTTGAAGGAGAAGACGGAAAGGATGATGCAGAGACGTCGTGACAGAGATCAATGTCGAGAAGAGACTTGGTCTAATGCCGCAAAATACTTTTCAACTTGGGAAACTCGTGTTAACAAATTTAATGACTGGACGTCTTCAAAATATTATGAAGACAGGTATTCATTATTTTTTCCTCTTGTTATGCATGTGTACAAATATTACTATGATATCAAGTAATTTAATACATTGAAACATTTTTGCAGCCAAAAATCGTATGAAGATAGTTTGAGAAGTGAACGGAAGAAACAATCGTTGGAGAAGAGACGAGAGACTTTGAGAGAAATGTTGAGAAAGGAAAATGCAGATTTGCAACGAGAATTGGATGATATTGAGAAGGAGTATAGGTCAGTTTCGAAACAACGGTCAAAAAAGAAAATTGTCGACTCTTCAGGTCAAATTGAATATTTAAGAAAGAAAGCAGAAGAAATTGAAAAACGAAAGGAAGAGGAGAGACAGAAAGAAGTGGCTTTGAAGGATTTTTTACGTAAGGAAATTAATAAAAGGAATTTCACAATGATATTGATCGTTTTGAAAAAATAATAATTAAATATTCTTAGGTTGGAAAGCAAATAATCCACTCATTCGAGATGTAAGTAATACTGGAATTGTTTAAAATCCTGTTACTATATGTTGTGATACTTGTCATCTTTAATTTAATGTCTGATACTTGCTTTACACAGTTGGAAAGTCGTTATCATACTCAGTTTGTAAAGAAGGCCTGGGATGATCAAGTCCAGGAGAAAGTTAAAAGAGATGAAGTTGCCAAAGAAGAAAATCTTAAAATTGAGGACGATGTGGCCAAATTTCGAGACACAGAACTGCAAAAGTAATACATAACTCTTTTGTTCCTTTGTGAACCTTTATTGTGAAATTTATTTACAAATCTTATTCACTTATGATACTGTAATTTTCACAGAATCCAGAAAGAACAAGACCAAAAAAAGAAGGAAATTGAGATGTGGAAAGCTGACATTTCTAAACAATCTAAAGAGGTAACTCTAGTATGTACTAAAAGACAGATTAATATCATAAAGTATTAATAAAAGTTATGCATCCTCCTATTTACGTAAATAATATATGTAACAAGGAGAAATTCTTGCTCAAAGCTCCTGGGAGTAAAAAGTCGATGTACAAAGGAGGAGAGGAGATGAGAGTCAAACTCATAAATTTTTATTTATCTAAATTGGGCAATTTGTTGCCAATAATTTAGTGACAGGGGCCAGAGTGACGATAAACACTGACACATACACAATTTGCTCCCTTAGAAATTTGAATTA